>CAWTZC010000413.1:0-34661 GCA_963919715.1 Microtus obscurus
GTTCAATGCCTGAGATCCATGTAGTTGAAGGAGAGAACCAATCAAAATATCCTTTGACCTGCACATGCATGCCATGGCATGTGCACATGTCCACACATGTATGAAAACATGAACGCACACATGCACGTGTGCACAAGCACACATTAAAGTGAAATAAATGTAAAAAAGGAGGCTGAGCAGAGTGGCACATATTTATACTCATGGTACTAGGGAGACAGAGGCAGGAGGAACCCCGGGGCTTGCTTTGTGCCCAGTCTAGCCAAATCGGTGAGCTCTAGGTTCAGAGAGAGACCCTGCCACAAAATAAAAAAATGGAAAGTGATCAAAATTATTGGTATTGGCCTCTGGCTTGCATATATATATATATATATACATGTACAAAAGAAATAAAGGAAGGAAAGAAGGATGGAAGGAAGGAAGGAAGGAAGGAAGGAAGGAAGGAAGGAAGGAAGGAAGGAAGGAAGGGAAGGAAGGAAGCAGGGATAGAGTTGGCCCCCTCAACATCAGTGCACTGCAGTGCCAGGCGTCCCAGAGATTTCAGGGCATTGCCATCCACTCTAGGAGGAGGTGGCTTTAGTGACCACCAGCATCCAGCAATGTTAGATTATAATCTGTACTGATACAAAACACAAAAGAAGAACCGGGGACTGTCATTGGATGTGCATGTCTGCTCGGCCACAGGTCTGGAAAGCCAGGGGGTCAGGGCTGGGTGACATGCCCACTTCTTACAGGGCTGATATTACAGGCAGGCAGAGGCAGGTGACAGAGCAAGGACTGGCAGAATTGTTCCCTCCTGAGACGCTTGGGATTCTATCTTCTGGGCATCTTGGTAGGACAACCATTTGTCTATGGGATGTGCGTTGAACTATGTAAAGATATGTTGTATTTGTTTCATCTTGCCTGACTAAGGCACCTGATTGGTCTAATAAAGAGCTGAATGGCCAATAGCTAGGCAAGAAAAGGTATGGGCAGGACTGGCAGGGAGAGAGAATAAATAGGAGGAGAAATCTAGGCTAGCGATCTAGAAAAAAAAGATGAAGAGAAGAAAGAGAAAAGAAGGAGAAGAGAACAAGGGAGACACCAACCAGACATAGAGAAACAGCGAAAGCAAGATACACAGAAGAAAGGTAACAAGCCCCGAGGCAAAAGGTAGATAAGCAGAAACTGGTTAATTTAAGTTAAAAGAGCTAGCCAGAAATGAGCCTGAGCTAGACCAAGCATTCAAAACTAATTATAAGTCTCTGTGTCATGATTTTGGAGCTGGATCATGGCTTAAAAGAAAAAGCCTGGTAAACAGAATCCCTCTGGGGACTAAGCCTCAAGACCGACCCACCAGGACACCAGTAAGCCAGAGCAATTAACTTCCTTCCTCCATGCCACCATGGTGGAAGTGACTGAGAATCTTAAGTTCCCCAAATATCTCAGCGCCCAGGCTAAGGAGATTCCAGGGTATACAGGAAGGCAAAAGATGCAGGCTCAAGAGGAGGAAGCTGTAAGTAAGACTAGGATCTGCCTGTGGACAGCAGGTTACCTGTCAGTGCAATCTAGAATTACCTGGGAAGAGAGTCTCAGTGAGGGACTGTCTACATCAGGATGGCCTGTGGGCATGTCTGTCAGGGATTGTCTTAACTATGCCTTCGCTCTGGACTGTGAAAGAGTAGAGGAAGCTAGGCGAGCACTAAATATGCATGCATTCATCATCTTTCTGATCTTGGATGTGATGGGCTAGCTGCTTCAAATTCCTGTCTTGTCTGCCCCACCGTATTTCTTACTTTTCTGTTGCTGAAAACACACCATAACTAGGGCACCTTATAGAAGTGTTTATGTGGGCTTATGGTTCTAGAGGGTGAGAGTCCATGGTAGCATAGTGAAAACATGGTGGCTGGGGCAGGAAGCAGGGCTCACATCTTGAACCACAGTAGGAAGCAGACAGAGAGAATTAAGAACAGCATGTGGTTTTTGAAATGTCTAAGCCCACCCCTAGTGACACACTGCCTCCCAAACATCACTCCCAGTGGGAGACACAATATTAGAACATCTGAGCCTACGGGTCACATTCTCATTCACCATACTGACTACGATAGACCATAACCTCGAACTCTGAGGTGAAACATATACTTTCTCCCTGAAGCTGTTCTCCATCGGGGCATTTTATCACCATAGCGGAAATGACACTAGGACACAGCCTGAGATTTCTGGGTAGCCTGGGACATCATAGTCTGAAGGATACCTCATACGAGTCTCCCATGTTCGCTTTCTGTTCCTACCCTGTATTTATTACTTTTGTATCACCGTGAACGAAGTACCCAACAGAAATGCACAGGGCTCAAGATTGATTTCAGCTCACAGTTTCAGATGGTTTTAGTCCTTCACGGTTGGGGAAGGGAGCTCAGCTGATGGCTATTGTGGACCAGAAAGCCAAGAGGGAGCAAGTAGTCAGGTTCTTGTACAACCTTCAAGGTCCCACCCCTAGTGACTCAGTTTCTCCAATCAGGCCCCACTTTCTAAAGGTTACACAACCTTCCAGAATAGTGCTGGGGAACAAGTAATCAAATTGCCAGCCTGTAGGAGGGACCAGATTTAAATCTCAGCTGGTCCAAAAGGGATTGTGATGGTTAATGCTGGCTGTCAACAGGATGCAGAATGTGGAGGAGACAAGCCTCTAGGCATGCACGCCTCTGAGGGGTTGCCTGGACTAAGCTAATCAAGTTTGGAAGTCTCACCTTAATCGAGCAGCAGCATCCCATGGACGATCAAGAAGGAGAAAGGAAGCTGAACACCATCCCACATCCATCCCACAACTGTCTCTGCTTCCTGACCGTGGGTGCCACGTGACCAGCTGCCTCCCGCTCCAGCCTAGGTATGCCTTCCTGCCATAGTGAACCATGTGTCCTCGAACAGTGAACCAGAACAAGCCCCTCGTTCCCTAAACTGTGTTTGCCTGGTGATTTATCACATCAGGGAAAATAACACAGAGGTAGAAGGGTTCATGCCTGTGGGTCACTTGAAGCCCCACAGCAAAGAGGCAGAAATTCTGATTGTGTCAAACCTAAGAAAAGATGGAGCCTGGAGGAGTAAGGCAGCAGGAAATCTAAGAGCCCCGTGACCTCTGCGCTCTCCTTGATCTACTTCCAGGTGAACCTGTATCGCTCCCCTCTCTGCTCTAGGCACATGCTCCCCTCGGAAAGACAGACTTGGCAAAGAATGATCTAGGCACCCCTGGGTCAGGTGCTGGGAAAGGGTTAACAGGAGCAGCACCCGGAATCAGAGTCAGAGAGAGAAACATACACATTTTCAAAGACTTGATAAATAAATTACCGCTCATGTTTAATTCAAAACCTCCCTGCTGCCTTCAGAGAACACCAAGAAGAGGCGATCTTTCAATTAAAACAGTTCCAAGGGGCTCCCTGCCCCCTCCCCTGAGGCTTTCCAGCCTCTCCCCACCCTGGACCTGCTTGAACCTCCGTATTCCTGGAACACAGGCTGCTTATAGGAGATGATGTTCGAGTTCAGTCCCTGAGAGACCCTCTTTCTCCGTCACACCCAGCACAAGCAGATCGACCGGGAGAGTCTGTTAAGGATCTAGGTTTGGGGGCTGGAGAGATTGCTCAGTGGTTAAGAACATTTGCTGCTTTTCCAGAAGACCCAGGTTTGATTCCCAGCGCCCATATCAGGCAGGGGTGGTCCTAAACACACCCACACCCACACACACCCACACACACCCGCACACACCTACACACACCCACACACACCCTAACTTGGGATTTTTTTCAGCGTTTGCCATTGGTAACATTTCTATATTTTTTGCTCATTTCCTGATTGTATCTCTTCCCACAGTAGAAAAGTCTTGCATGTCACTATAACCCAGGCTCCCCTGGGTCCCTGCTGTATCTCGAGCTCACACAAGAAAGCATGTGTGTACCAAATACTTGTGGGGCTGGGGAGTAACCTAAATTCAATCCCAGAGCTCATTTTTAAAATAAAAATAAGCCGGCCGGTGGTGGCCTTTAATCCCAGCATTTGGGAGGCAGAGGCAGGTGAATCTCTGAGTTCGAGGCCTGCCTGGTCTACAGAGAGAGAGTTCCAGGACTGGTTCCAAAAGCTACACAGAGAAACCCTGTCTCAAAAAAAAAAAAAAAAAAAAAAAAAAAAAAAACCCAAAAACCAGCCAAACAAGACTAAATAAATAAGTTTGTTTAAAAAATAAAATAAAAAACAGGCACAGAGATCAGTGTTTGGGGTGGGAGAGGAGACACGGACAGACAGGAGCATCCCTGGGGTTCACAACTCTAATTATCTGGTGAGTTCTGGTCCAGTGAAAGACCTTGTCTCCCAGGTAGATGGCATCTGAGAAATGACAGCTGAGCTTATCCTCTGGCCTCCATGTGTACATGCTCACAACTGCACACATGTGACATGCAAAACATCCACACGCTCACACACACGATTAGTAAGTGGAGGCTGAAGGACAACCTATCCTCTGTTTGCTCCCGCCATGGCAAAATACCCGAGGCTGGGTGTTTTGTAAAGAAAAGCTGTTCCCATTATTCAGGGTCCTGGAGGTTTGAGAGACTGGCAGTGCTTCCGCTCTGCTCGAATGATATCCGTCTCGTGACGTCAAATACAGCGGGTGGCTTGACGGAACGAGCATATGAGACGTCACATAGTGAAACAAGAAGTCAGAGAGGTTCAGAGACCAGGCTCAATATTTCTAAGACAACTCATCCCCAAGAGACTAACCAGAGTCCCAAGACAGTCGTGTGAACCCCTGCATAGGTGAGACTGTCCGCAGCGGCCAGGTGTGGTCCAGAGAAACACCCCGGATTCTTGGCTTCGCTGCAGAAAAGAATTTCAGGATAAGCTAATATAAGGCAGAGTTGGAGAAGAGATTTTTCATACAGAGTCAAGCACTGGGTTAGTAAAAAGAGGGACACTCAGGGAAAACATAAAACACTCATGTGCACATACCCACACCCACTCACAATGGCAATGAAACACTGAAGAAACCGTGACCATCAGGAGCTGGGCAGACGCCTCAGTCAGTGAAGTGTCTGTGCCACAAGCAGGAGAACCTGAGCTTGATCCTAGAAATACACATCAAAAGCCGGCCATGGTGGCATGAACTTCTAGTCCCATTGCTGTGGACGCAGAGACAGGTGGACCGCCTGGGTTCAAGGCTGGC
This sequence comes from Microtus obscurus, assembly GCA_963919715.1. NCBI lineage: Eukaryota > Metazoa > Chordata > Mammalia > Rodentia > Cricetidae > Microtus > Microtus obscurus. The sequence continues at coordinate 5,183 of CAWTZC010000413.1, forward strand.
CAGTCTAATCAGGCAAGGTCCTGACCGGCGAGAGATCTTGTCTCCAAGAGCAAGGTAGATGACTCTGGAGGACTGACGACCAGAATTTGGTCTCTGGCCTCTGACATGCACATACACACATGCACGTGCATGCTCCGGCACAATACACGAACATTCATATGCCCACACACAACCAACAGTTAATGAAGGGCCTGGTGGTTCAATGGCTATGTAGTATTTGCTGCTCTTTAGAAGACCCAAGATCGGTTTCCAGCTCCCACATCAGGTGCCTCACAACCACCTGTAACTCCAGCTCCAGGGGATGTGAAACTCTCTTCTGGCCTCCATATGGCATATATACTCACATAGATAGACATACACATAAGCAAAAATAATTGTTCGAGGTTGATTAAGAGGCGGTAGAGAGGGCTTCATGGATAAGTGTGCTTGCTCTGCAAGCTTAAGGACCTAGAAATGATTCAAATTTAAAATAAAAATAAAAAATAAAAATAATAAATATAAAATGTAAAAAAGTAAATAAAAACAATAAAATAAACCCAAATTAAAAAGTCAGACCTGGCTTTGAGTACGTGTGTAAGCAGAGCCTGCTTGTTCGTTTCCCAGTTGCCCAGACCCGAATAATCACACAGAAACTATAATAATTACAACACCATTTGGCCAATGGCTTAGGCATTCCTAGCTAGCTCTTACATCTTAAATTAACCAATTTCTATTAATCTATGTATCACCACGAGGCTGTGGCCTATCGGTAAGTGTCCCATGTCTTTCTCCTTCAGCAGCTACATGGTATCTCCTTGATTCTGCCTTCTCTCTCTCTCTCTCTCTCTCCCTCTCTCTCCCTCTCTCTCTCCCTCCATATATATATATATATATATATGTATATATATATATATATATCTTCCAGCCTGGCTATATTCTGCCCTGCCATAGGCCAAAGTAGATTCTTTATTAGTCAATGATAATAAAAAAAAATATACATAGCATACAGAGGGGAATCCCACATCATCTTGTAACCAAGCAGTAAGGGGCAGAGACAGGTGCATCTCAGGATCTCACTAGGACAACCTGCCTAGCCAAAATGGTGAACTTCTGGTTCAGTGAGAGACCCTGTCTCAGAGCAGTAAGATGAAAGACACAGAGGAGGACACCCAATGTCTTCACATATATATGGTATAAACACACACGTACTTATATACACACACCACACACACATTATTAATTAACTTTAAAAGAGAATTTCTGAGAATGTGGTAGAGTCCCAGAAGAGTACCAGTTCATGTTAGATGGAGTCCACAGAGCCCACAAGAGCTCAGCATCATGCTGACCACTGGGTGTGAACACTCTCAGCATCCTCTCTGAAGCTTCTACCAATGAACCAACCATGGCACCTTGGGATAAAGTCAGCTGGCCCAGGTGGCACCATCTGCCCTGGGTGTAAGTGGTTCAGCACCTGACCCTGGTGTGGTATTTCTGGTAGACAGCCTGAATTACTTTCATTGTGGTTTTGAGATAAGCTTTTACCATATAGCCCAGGCTGTGCTTGAACTTGCAATCCTAATGCCTCAGTTTCCCCAGGAACACAGGCACGCACCACTACACTCAGCCCAAGTCACTCTTTCTGAAGGGTGTTGGTGCTGTATGATTAGTTACATGTGCTCTTTTAAAATTGTTATTATTCTCATCTTTATATCTGAACCACAGTTTCCCCTCCTTCCACTCCTTCCAGCCTCCTACCTCCTCTCTTCCCCCAGATCCTCTCCTCTGCTTCCCTTCAGAAAAGATCAGGCCTCCCGGGGATATCAACAAGGCATAACAAGTTACAATAAGACTAGGCACAAACCCTCTAGCAAAGCTGGATGAGGCAACCCAGTAGGAAAGAATGGGTCCCAAAAGTAGGCAAGAGTCCAAGATACACCTCCCCCCAACACACACACTATTAGGAGTCCGACAAGAACACCCAGCTACACAACCATAACATATATGCAGAGGACCTAGCTCAGACCCATACAGGGTCTGTGACTGTCACTTCCATCTCTGTGGTCCCCTATGAGCCCTGGTTAGTTGATCCTGTGGGCCTTGTTCTCATACTTACCACATAGTTTAGTACCCTGGTTTTTGTATTCTCGACTGGCAAAAATCAGACCCAATGATAGAAAGAGAGAGAGAGAGAAAGAGAGAGAGAGAGAGAGAGAGAGAGAGAGAGAGAGAGAGAGAGAGAGAAGATTAACGCTCCTTGTGGGCTGAGATCAAAATAAGTTCTGAATCAATATTTTCAGTTTGAAACCCGTTCCTCTGTGTTTGCCAAAAACAGATCCTAAACCCCAGGAGGCACTCCTCTACAAGTGGGTCCCAGTGCTGGTATTTAGAAGACTTGATGTGATTTAGTCCCCTGAGAATATCGTGGATATTTTTAATTCTGATTTCCCCTATTACAAAACGAAGCTTCCAAAAAGGTTGAGCAATCCAGTTACCCTGCCAGCGAGCACTGGTGTCAGGAACACATGCCCAGCCTCAGAAGCATGCTCTTTCTACTGTCACCCACTGACTCTGACATTAGTCACCACGCCTGATTGTCGACCTGACAGGATTTAGAAGACCTTCCCCTATGCTGTCTGTTGGGGTGGGGTGGGGTCCCAGAAAGGACTGAAGAGGGAACACCTACCCTGAAGGGTAAGTGGCACCAGTTCCTAGAGGCTGGGGTCCTGGGCTGAATAGAAAGGAGAAAGTAGAGCTGAACACCAGCGTCCATGTCTCTGCTTCCTGACTGTGGTACCATATGACCCTCATGCTCCTGCCGCCATGCCTTCCCTGCCACTGTGGTCTGTACCTTCAAACCATGAGGCTTCCTTCCTTAAGTTGCTCTTTAATTTTTATGTTTTTAAATATTTATTTTTATTATTTCTCTCTCTCCCTCTCCCCCCCTCTCTCTCACACACACACACTCCATGAAACAGTCTTGTGCATGCACACAACCACACAAATAAATAAATAAATGTGATAAACTATTTTTAACGATGAACACCACAGGATGTGGGTATTTTTTTTTCTTGGACTTTTCAAGACTGGGTTTCTCTGTGTAGTCCTGGCTATCCCGGAGCTGTTCTGTAGACCAAGCTGGCCTCGAACTCACAGAGATCCACCTGCCTCTGCCTCCTGAGTTCTGGGATTAAAGGTGTGCACCATCACTGCCCAGCTGCTGCAGGGTATTTGTAGTGTTGTTGTTGCTGTTAGTTTGAGACCCTGTGTGAGTCTGGGTGCAGGTCCTTTACAGAAGCATGAATGACTGACCAGTAACTCCTCCACATGCTGTGGGACAGTGGCTCCTTTCTGGTCTTGTTCAGTTTCTCTGTTGCTGTGATGAGCACTGACCAAAAGCAACTTGGGAAGAGAGGGGTTTATTTGGTAACTCTGGAATCTGGAAGTTAGACTCAGTGTTTGCCAAGCAACTAGCAACAAATGCTATAGGAAGCAAGTGTATCCACTTCACAAAATAAAAGTCCTGGGGTGCAAGCTCATGACGTCATAGAAATCCACATCACTTCTCCCTCCCGCTCTGCCGTCTTTGGCATTATGGTGTTAACCCTGTACCTACAATATGGTTGCTATGACTCTGAATATCAAGCCAATATCCAAGCAGAATAAGGGAGGAATGTGATTGGCAGAATCTGCCTCCAAGCGTCTTCTCAATCCTTTGCGCTTACTTCCTATGCTCGAAACTGGTCTCTTGGCCTCTCCCGTCTACAAGAGATGTAAATAAATGATTTCGTTTCCCACACTCTTTGTACGAACACAAGGACTGGGGAGACAGCTCATTCAGGAAAGTGCTTCTTGTGCAAGCACGAGGACCTGAATTTGAGTCCCCAGCATTCACATAAAAAGCCAGGCATGGTGTCATTTACCTTCATAATCCCAGTGCTAGGGAGGCAGAGGCAGGTGGATCACTGGAGTACACTGGCCAGCCAACCTGGGTGGACTAAACAGTTCTGGGTTCAACAAGAGACCCTGTCTCCAAAAATAAAGTGGAGAGTAATTACGGAAGTTATCTGATGTTGACCTACACACGCACATGTGTGCACGCAATACACACATGCACACACATATGAACACACGCTCACAAACACACACACATGCACGCACACACACACACACATGCACGCACATAAAGAGAAACACAAGAGAAGCGGGGCTGGGAATGGCTTCATGCATCTAATTCTCTCCTGTCTCCCAGAAACAGACAGATTTGACAACATCAATTCAAAAGTGACCTTGCATGAGATATTTATTTAAATTTCAGTTTATTCATTTGAAAAATGAGGACAATAACAGCATCCATTCTCCCCAGGTTTGCAGCGCCTGGCATACAGTGCGTATTTAATAAACGGCAAATATGGTTATCATTTTTATAATGGGGAAACAATATTTACATAAAAAGGCAGGCAGCCGTTAATGTATTTCTGGAAAATTACTAAATGATCTCAAATCACATAAAAATATATTCCAAAACCAAAAAAAAAAAATCCCTGCAGAGGTAGCTTAGGAGTTTAACTTGAGGAGGCTGAGGAGAGGGGCAGATGTGATAACACATTTTCCTTCCCAGCTTGTTGGGGAGCACGGAGGAGAATAAACAGTACTGGGTACTGCTGACCCTAAGCTCAGAAGACAGTCAGGAGCCCGTCTGTCCCAGGTTAGGCTGTGACTTCAGGAACCAGCAAGACTGGAGGTGGGGGCTTTGCAGAACAGAGCTCTCTCAGGCCCACCCAGGGCTCTCTTCTCCCTGTGGGGCTGGGACCTTGTCCCAACCACACTCACTTGCTGGGACAGTTTGTTGCTGTTGAGACAGAGTCTTGCTGTATAGCCACGTGGCCCCCCAAGTTTCAGAAGAGTCTCCTGTTTGTCTCGCACTTCCTGGAAGGGGACAAAGGGGTTACAGATGGGTTCTGAGAATCTAAATTCAGGTGGTCAAGCTTGTATGTCACACACTTTATCCATTGAAAGATCTCTCCAGCCTCCCCTTCCCCCTTTTAAAGGTAGGGTCGCTCTCTCACACTGAACCTAGAAGCAAACCAGAGAGGCAAGACTGGATGGGCAACAAATTCCAGGGATCTTCCTGTCCCCACCTACTCCACATTGACATTCCAAGTGTGCACCACTACAGCCAGCTTTGTGTGTGTGTGTGTGTGTGTGTGTGTGTGTGTGTGTGTGTGAGAGAGAGAGAGAGAGAGAGAGAGAGAGAGAGAGAGAGAGAGAGAGATCTGAGGATGGAGCTCAGGTCCTCATGATGGTGTGGCAAGCACTTTACTGACTGACTGACCGTGTACATGTATCACACATTCATATAATACTTTTAATACATTTTTTTTAACTTTTAAAAAGCTGAAACCCAGCCATGAGAAATTCACAGTGATGAAGGTGTTCTGGGTTCACAAACAGGAATCTGGGACCCAGGGTGTCACTCTTTATCCTGTATTATTATTCTTTTAGAACCACGTGTGTGTGTGTGTGTGTGTGTGTGTGTGTGTGTGCATGTTCATGTGAACCTGCAAAGGCACACATGCCACAGTGCAACATGTGCAGTCAGAGGACAACTTTGGGTGTGTATCCTTATCTTCACCTTGTCAGAGACAGGATCACTTGTTTTGCCTCTATAAACCAGGAGAGGCAGCTGTTCTGAAGGCTCCTGGGGTTCTCCTGGCTCCACTCCTGTTTGGCTATAGGAGTGCTGAGACTATACACATACTCTATAAACCCAGCTTAACACGGATCATGGGGATTCAAACTGGGGTCCTCACGCTTGCATGGCAAACACTCAACCACTGAGTCAGCTTCCCATCACCTTGCCCTACCTTCTGCCAACTAGGCAGACAGCAAACAAACCTTGCCACCCTCCCCGCATTCCACTGCAGATGCCAGTGAGCCCTCTGTGCTGCTGGAGAATATTCCAAACCTTTTTTGTGACTTCAAGTCATGTAGTTGGTTAATCACAGAGCTTAAAATGTGAGCCGACAAGATCTCACTTTAGCCTTCCTAAGCTGGCAATTTTGCAGGGTGCCCACGGAATGACATTCATTACATTAATTGTAAACCTTTAGCTACCTCATCCTATCTGCCAACAGATGCTCTTGAGTGGAAAGGCATTGGCAGAGAGCCTGTCCCCACCCCCTCGATGGTTTCTTCATCTGTAAATGAGGGGTTTGGTCTATCGAGTTTTCTTCGTAAGTTCCTCCGAAATCCAAAACCTCTCATTTACTCCCAAGGATGTGACTTCTATGGCCGACTCAGATTCAGTTGGAGGGAGTTAATCTAGGATCTGGCACAATGAAGAAACCCTGGGCATGTTTTGGACTCTCTGTGTTATCTGGATTTGGGAAAGAGGCACTCTGTTACCCATTTACTACAAAGGCACCAAGAAATGTGTGTGTGTGTCTATGTATGTGCTGTGTCTGCGTATGTGTATAGGTGTGTCTATGTATCTGTGTATGTATGTCTGTGTGTCTATGTGTGAATTTGTGTATGTGTCTGTGTGAGTTTTTGTGTATGTGTGTCTGTATATTGGTGTGAGTCCATGCATGTATGTGCCTGTATGTGTGTGTGTGTGTGTGTGTTTGTGATGGGAGAGAGAGACATAGAGAGAATATTAAGTGTATCTCTCTGTGGGACTGCATTGCATAACTATCCCCTCCAAGCTGGTAAGACTAAAGAGGTTCCATGGCTGGAGAGATGGCTTAGCAGTCAAGAGTAACTTCTGCCCTCACAGAGGATCCTAGCCCCAACGCAGCAACTTCTGGGCACTACAGGGGATCTGACGCCCTCTTCTGGACTCCACAGACTTCTATACACACATGGTACATATAAACTCTTGCAGGCACTCACATATATGTACATGAATACAAATGTATTTTAAGACTCAGAGAATTCCAAAGGGGGGGTTGCTAAGACTCCACAAATGAAGAACTCATGGTTCTTGGAATTTGAGCAGCTTCAGGAAGCCGTTTCCAAGCTTATGTCAGCAGTAAGGCCTGGCGAGGGTTGAGAGACCTGCAAGAGACTGACTTGTTGAGCTGCCCGGAGGTTGTGGCCCTTCAGGGTTGCAGCTTTCAAGAGTCCATATTGAAGTGGACTTTTAGTGATGCAGCTGTCTTTGAGTCACCCTTGGTCCTCATCATACTTTTGCAAAAAACCCCAATAAACTCCACTGGTTCATCAAGTTGGACTTTGGAGTTATCATTACTTTGGTCAGTCATTGGTTCCATGTCTGGGGTGAATAGGTTGTTGATACTGTCTCTCTAAAAAGTATCACACAACAAAATGTATATGTGGTTCATGTGTGTGTGCATATGTCTGTGTGTATGCACACACACACACGTGTGTGTGTGTGTGTAGGCCACAGCAATGGTTCGTCTTGACTTTCAACTTGCAGGGATTTAAAGTGACCATGAAAATAAATCTCTGGCCATCTCTGGCGAGGGAGTTTCTAGGTAGGATTAATTGAAAGATCTACACTAAATATGAGTGGCATTATCCCTTGGGCTTATATTTCAGGCTGAACAAAAATTAGAAGTCAAGCTGAGCACCAGCTTCCATCGCGCTCTGCTTCCTGACTGTGGTCGCTGTGTGAGCAGCTGCCTCCTGCTCCTGCCATCACGCCTTCCCCACTGTGATGGACTGTGCACCTTAAGGCTATGAGCTAGAACAAAACTCCCTGCCTTGAGTTGCTTCTGCCAGGTAGTTGGTCACAGCAACCAAGTGAGTGACAAAAACAGATGCTAAGTGTGGTCTTCCTGAAGAAGATCATGTCTGTGTATCTGCTCCCAAGAGCCAAACTATGGTGGACAAGCATGATAAAACGATCTGATCTCATGGTCCATACTGTAACCCTCTAGCACAGCGATGCTAGATCTGTCCCAGAACATGAATCCATTTCTTTATACCTTGACATCTACTTGTCCCAACTCACTACAGAGTACTGCTCCAGGCACTTCCAAAGAGTAAATAAAAATGAATACTTTTGAAAACTGCCGGTGTCCATTGAAGTCCACCCAAGCCAATGACTCAGAGCGTTCTTTCTGCAGACAGGAGAGAGGGGTGTGTACAGACGCTCTAGGGGAATGCACATTCTCAGCAGGTTTATCGTAACTGCCCTGTGCTACAATGATCCCAAATGTCCACCATGAAATAAGCAGACGATATATAGCCTTGGTAGATGCACAAGGACAACTACTCAGCAGTAAGCAGATGATATATAGCCTTGGTAGATGCACATGGACAACTACTCAGCAGTAAACTTTAAAACAGAGCTGGAGACATGGTTAAATGGTAGAGTACCTGCTTCGAATGCCCCATTGAAGGGCTTGGGTATGACTCAGTGGTAGAACATTTACCCAATATTCTAAGGTGCTGCATGCATTTCAACCCCAATACCACTAGAGCCAGATAGATGCAGAGAAAAATATTATGAACACATGAGGCTTGGTATCATACTCTCAGGACTGGGGAGGCCGAGGCAGGAGGATTATCCAGCCTAGGCTACCTGTACCAAATACCAGGACTTGGGGGAGCCTCCGTGGATAGCAATACCCAGGGCAGTTGTCACATGTCATAGCTGGGGAAAGTTAGGGCTGCCCACTAGCATAAAGAAATCAAAAGATCATTCTTTGGAAACTTCATGACTCTTTCCTTGGTAATTTTAAACTGCATTTTTTTTTTTGCTATCATGAACTGTAGCCTGGAGATAAATCTCTCTATGACTTTATTATGTCTTCCCATGGAATGGTCAGCCTTGGTGATCCCTGAACTTGCAGAAGTGAGGGTGATCATTTGGTATTTCTACCTCGACTTCACAAATGACATATTTGTGAAACTCACTGGGAAACACCAGGAAGGATCCCTATGTGATTCTCTTTTTTGAGGATTAAAAATTAATTATGCATTTGTGTGTTATTTCTATGTGTGGGTATGGGCACATAAGTGAAGGTTCCTGTGGAAGCCAGAAGGGGGCATCAGATCTCTTGGACATTTATAGGCACTTTATTGAGTGAACCATCTCTCCAGATTCTTTTCTTTCCTTTTCTTTCCTTCCCTTCCCTTGCTTTCTTTCTTTTTTTTTTTTCGAGACAGGGTTTCTCTGTGGCTTTGGAGCCTGTCCTGGAACTAGCTCTGTAGACCAGGCTGGTCTCGAACTCACAGAGATCCGCCTGCCTCTGCCTCCCGAGTGCTGGGATTAAAGGCGTGCGCCACCATCGCCCGGCTCCTTCCCTTTCTTTTTGAGATAGGATCTCCCTACGAAGCACAGGCTGGCCTCAAATTAACAATCATCCTGCCTCACCCTCCCAAATGCTGAGATTAAAGTATGTACCACCAGGGACAGCAGGGACAGCTCAACCCCCAATTTTTGACTCTCTCTCTCTCTCTTTTTTTTTTGTTTTGTTTTGCTTTGCTTTGCTTTGTTTTTCTAGACAGAGTTTCTCTGTGGCTTTGGAGCCTGTCCTGGAACTAGCTCTGTAGACCAGGCTGGTCTCGAACTCCCAGAGATCTGCCTGCCTCTGCCTCCTAAGTGCTGGGATTAAAGGCATGCGCCACCATCGCCTGGCTTCAACCCCCTATTTTTAAGACGTGTACATGCATACACATGTGTGTGAAAGGTGTATGTGCACAACTGTGCACATGTGTATGTAGGCCAGGGAGACAACCTAGGGTTCTTCAGCAAGGATGTTACTTCTTTTTAGATGGCTCTCTCATTGGGCTGAAGCTGACCAGATAGGCTAGGCCAGCAAGCCAGTGAGTTTAGGTGTTAGTCTGTTTCTGCCTCCCCAGGATCACGAGTGTGTACTATTGTGCTGTCTTTTTTTTACATTTCTGAGGATCAAACTTAGCTCTTAATGCTTGCAGGCATGTACTTTACCGACTGAGTCATCTCTCCAGCCCTCCTTTTTCTATTTTGATAACAATTACAACTGACATGTCTATTTCTCTTTAGAATTTTTTACTACATTTATTTGTTTATTTATCTATTTGTGTGTGTGTGTGTGTGTGTGTGTGTTCTACTGTGTCTATGTATGTGTGTAGGTCAGTGTACAGCTTTGTGGGGTCAGTTCTCCCCTTCTAACACGTAAACTCAGGCTCAAACTCAGGTTGCCTGGCTTGACATTAGTGTCTTTCCGTGCTGCTCCTCTATTGACTCAACAACATACGCGTTCCCAATCAACAGAGTGTGAGCCAGTCTTCGGGGTGTAACCCTGGGATCCGAGCATCACTGTTCATTTCTGGCTCCCCGTGTTTCCTTTCCACACTCACATCTCGGGAGCAGAATGAACGTTTGTCAAGGTATTTTGACTGTCCCTTTCTTTAGATCCCACCAGACAGCCATCCTCTGGTCCCTACAAAATCCAAGACAAAAGCTAGCCAGACTGGAGACCACTCCCTGGGAGAATAGCAACTAGAAAAACACGAAGTGCATCTGTTGGTTTGTTTTCCACATCTGGTCACCAGGACAAAGAAACGTAATTAATTTTTTGGTTCTGAAGAGACAATCCCACCAGTGATACACATCTTTAATTAGCCCAACTCAACAATCGTGCTCCGGTATTTTCTTCCAGGGAGCCGGATTGCTGACACATTAAAGATGGAGCCAGGCTGGAGGGCAAGAAGATAGGTCATCGGAAAGGCTGCCATGGAAGATAAGAGCTAGATTTTCATTCTAGAAGTGGCCCCATCTGTTGTATATGGAAGAGAGAGTGCTAATGAGTACAGAACAAAGCAGAATGTTGAGGGGGGTGCTGCTGTCTGTAACACGTTTCTTGCAGGTCTGTTTTGCAAATGGTGGCAAGACCAATATAAACTAACTATGAGGACCATTTGCTAGTTTAAGAGACTGAAGTCCTAAGAAGAATCTGACTCAGTTTCCCTGCTGGTTCCTCAAGTCTCTTTCTGCTTGTTGGCTTTCTCCTTGGTTTCCCTTGTGGTCACAAGATGGCATCTTCCTTCCCACTGTGGTAGACGTGAGACATATAACCTGATGGTTCATTTTCAAAGGTGTCTGAAGCTAGCTTAGCTGTGGCTACAGAGGAACAGAAAACACTGAACTCAGCAAAAGTCTGCCAATGCCACTATCCCCCCACTCCAACCAAGTTCTGCCAAGTTTCACACATACACCCCAAACTAGCAGTTTAGAATAATAACCAACCAACAGCAAAGCTTGCCTGTGAGGTCGCATGTCTAAAAGGCCTTAAAGTAACCAGGATGTAAAATGTAAAGATGAATTTTGTTGAGAGAAAGGAAAATGTAAGCCACAGAGAAGATTGACATGGAAATGACGTGTAAGATTGTCCCCTCCTGACTACTCTGTGAGAAAGAGATGAATGGTCATTCCTTAAGGTTTAAAGGTGTCCTCCGTGCTCAGTCTGTCTGCCATTCTTTGCAAAGTCATAAAACATAAAACAAATACTCACTTCTCTATTTCTGTGCTCTTTTCATGCAGTGGAGACCTTTGTTTCTCGTGGCAGAGGTGAGCGAACAGCTTCCCACTAAGTGTTCCGCGCTCTCTTAGACTTTACCAACTTGAGGAAGAGCTGGTTGGTTTCAGCAGGTGACCTACCTTGGTCCCAGATGCCTTACACTTCAGCCACCACACCAGGAGAAAGGCAAAGACGGGGGCGATTAGACGGAGATGTGCAGAAACCAAAACGGGATTGAGATCATTTGAGGAGAGTTTAGTAGAGATTTGTCAATAGTGTGGGCAGGAGTGGTGAAAACCACGAGCCTGAGGTAAGGCCTGATGTCCTCAGCCTGCAGGGGCAAGGGACAGGCCCAGGAGCCACCACCCGCTGTGACTCTACCATTGGAAAATGAGGGATCCATGGATCTATTAGGCCACTGATTATGTCAGATCCCTCATGATATAATTACATCCTCGAGAGTGGATTCACTGACGGGGACCTGAACCATTTGAGAGACACCTCCAGCCAAACTGCTGTGCCCAGTGTTTTCACATTTAGTATATAGAGTGAGTGAGGGGAGGGTAGGCTCTTTCTGTGGCTGTAATTTTCAGGTCTCTGATGACTGATGATGTCTACTATCTGTTCATGTGCTAATGATCGTCTGCTTTAGTGACGGGTCTGTCCAAATCTATCCACCCTTAGTGGCGTGTGTGTGCGTGTATGTGTGTGTGCCATACACACACATATACGTACACGCATGCAGGGTGGATAGATTTGGGTACACACGAACACACTCGCAGGCCAGTGGTCAGTCTAGGCTGTCATACTTCAATCATTGTCCACCTTGTTTATCGAGACAGGGTCTCTCAGTGGCCCGCCACCCACCCATTAGGCTAAGCTGGGTGGCTAGTGAGCCGCTGACTTCCTGTTGTCTCTCTTCCTGAGATCCCCAACTTCTTATGTGTGCTGGAGATCAAACAGCGAACACTTCATCATCTGAGCTGTATTCTCTTTTCTTTTAGCAATTATTAGTTTTATATTTACTTCCATTTATAATGACTAGTTTTACATGCATTTATTTGAGGAGAGATGTGCCACCGCACACGTGTAGAGGTGGAGAGGACAACCCACAGGAGTCAGTGCTCTTTTTTTTTTTTGACCATGGCAATAAATTTTTATTTTTTTTCTTTTTTTAACTTATTCTTTTTTATTTATTTATTAAAGATTTCTGTCTCTTCCCCACCGCCGTCTCCCCTTCCCTCCCCCTCCCCCAATCAAATCCCCCTTCCTCGTCCACCCAAAGAGCAATCAGGGTTCCCTGCCCTGTGTGAAGTCCAAGGACCACCCACCTCCATCCAGGTCTAGTAAGGTGAGCATCCAAACTGCCTAGGCTCCCACAAAGCCAGTACGTGCAGTAGGATCAAAAACCCATTGCCATTGTTCTTGGGTTCTCAGTAGTCCTCATTGTCCACTATGTTCAGTGAGTCCGGTTTTAACCCAGGCTTTATCAGACCCAGGCCAGCTGGCCTTGGTGAGTTCCCGACAGAACATCCCCACTGTCTCAGTGTGTGGGTGCACCCCTCACGGTCCTGAGCTCCCTGCTCGTGCTCTCCTGGAAACAACCTAGATGCCCTTCAATTGAAGAAAGGATGAAGAAACTATGGAATATATACATATTAGAGTACTACTCAGCAGTAAAAAACAAGGACTTCTTGAAGTTTGCAGGCAAATGGATGGAAATTGAAAACACTATCCTGAGTGAGGTAAGCCAGACCCAAAAAGAGGAACATGGGATGTACTCACTCATATTTGGTTTCTAGCCTTAAATAAAGGACATTGAGCCTATAATTCAGGTTCTTAGAGAAGCCAAATAAGAAGGAGAACCCAAAGAAAAACATATAGGCATCCTCCTGAATGTTAACCTTCATCAGGCGATGAAAGGAGACAGAGACAGAGACCCACATTAGAGCACAGGACTGAAATCTCAAGGTCCAAGTCAGGAGCGGAGTCAGTGCTCTTCTTGTGACATGAGGGTCCCGGGGCCTGAGCTCAGATCAACTGACTTGACTGTAGATGCCTTTGTCAGCTGAGCCAGCTCTCCAGCCTCTCCGAGAGTTCTTGAAGCCCATTTTCTACATTAAAAATAAATAAATAGCTTGACAGTCAGTTTCTTAGCTTTTCTTGCGACCACACCAAAGTCATGTGGTCTCAATTTGACCAATCAGATGTAGCCCACTAAATTTTTAAATTGGAAGCTGGTAATCCAAACCACCAGTAGAACCAAGCGAGCCCATTTGGCTTCTGGTGGGCAGGCGCAGTAGCTGTGTTGTTCCAGCCGTCACATCCACTAGCCATTGACCTGTGTCAAGTATTGGAGGTTTCGGACTTGGAGATCCAGTAACCATGATGGTGAAGGAATGCGCTCACTAAGTAACCGTTGTCCTACTAACGTCAATGAAATCTGTGTACCCAGTCCCAGTCCTCGTGGTCGAGACATAGCATTGAGCCCATGCAGCATTGGTTGACTAGCAACATGGATCCACACAGAGACAAGAACTTATCAGATTGCCAATGTGCTGGGCACGTCTATGGCTTTGACTTCCTTGGTGATAGAGTGTACCTCCCACAGGAGAGAACCGATGGACTAGCGAGACGGTGAGGCGGGTAAGGACGCCTGCCACCAAATCTGATGACCTAAATTCAATCCCTGGAGCTCCCAGAGTGGAAGGAGAAGAACTCAATCCCATGGGTTGGCCTCTATCAACCAAGCACTATAGCACCCACATAACTCCCTCCCACCCACATAAATAAATGTAACTTTAAAAAGGGAGAGCCCATAGACTAGGCACCTTCTCATCATCACCTCCATCACAAGCCTGGCTGCCTTTTAAAGTCTTCCCCAAAGAGCTGGAGAGTAAAGGACACCATTGAAAAAACTGAAGTCTTATGTAGTGATTGCCTTTGGAAAAGTGGACCTCATTTCTCGGCTTGGATCTCCACCCTCATTTGCATTTGGATTGGGAAAATCAATACCGTATGATAAGTGTTTGTTTTTCAAGATCTGATAGCATGCAAATTGGCTTTTCCATTTCGCAGCTTCTTTCTGTGTCCCTAACCTGTGCACCCCCAACAAAGCAGAGCTGAGTAAACAAAGGCTGAGACACAGCGGGCGGGTTTCTAGGGGTGTGTCCTGCAGGGTCTGCGAGTTTTTGACATCATAGATGCTGTGCCTGTCTCTGTGTCCTGAAAACTTTCTAGGGGAGCCTGGAAAGGAAGGGAGGGCCAACCCAAGCATGGTGGTGCACACCCGTAATCTCAGTACTCAGGAGGGATAGACAGGAGGATCTTGAGTTCGAAGCCAGTTTTAGTTACACAGCAAGACCCTAATCAACTAAGACTGGGGAGGTGGACCAGAATTCAGTCCCCACAACCACAAAATTAGGAAAGCCAGATGTGGTGGCAAGCCAGATGTGGTGGCTCATGCTTGTAACCCTAGTGCTAAGAATGCAGAGACAACAAATCCCTGGGACTGGTTGGTCAGCCAGCTTGTGTGAGAGCCAAAATTACATGTTAAGCTTTAATTACTATGCCTAAGAGATCCGTGAATCAAAAATGCTTCTGCTCTGCAAGCTCAAGGACAGACAGTTCCTGAAATGTTGGAGGCCATTGTTTGTGGGAGGTAACAAGCCACTGTTATTTTTCACAACAGTGAAATAATAAATAGTTTGTTTCCGTCTGCACAGGATTTGCTTGTGGGCCGGAGGTTCACAGGCAGGAGGAAATACATCAGAATGTTCACTTGCCCCTGACTGGATGTAGGCTGGAGGTATGTCAGGATGTATACTTGCCCCTGATTGGACCTGATGAGATATGCAATGAATTATGGGTTTTCCTTCTTAAGTCTACAATGTAAGTCAAAATAAACCTTTCCCATATTGTTTATGCCAAATGTTCTGTCGTGGCAATGAGAAAAATTGATCCTAAAATGGACTCCAGGATCCAAAGATGGCTACAGTACTCTGCTGTTTCCCATGGAGTCTTCTGTAGTGCCGACGAATTGTTGAGTGTTTAAATTACACCTTGATAAAACTTCTTTCTGCATATGCATGTAGTTGAGTGTATATCTATGTCTGCTGTATGGATACACACAGGTTTTGTGTGTGTGGTGTGTATGTGTGTGTGTGTGTGTATGTGTGTGTGTGTGTGTACAGGGGCAGAAAGGGATGTCAGGTGTTCTTCTCTGTCTCTCCCCACCTTATTCCTTTGAGACAGGATCTCTCACTAAACTTGGAGCTAGGCTGGCGACCAGTGAGCCCCGTTATCATCCCATCTCTGCCCCCACCACAGCATTGGGATTTATTCTTAGGAATATCTTGGGGGTGGGGCATGCTGGAGAAGCAACTCAACAACTTAGAGCACTCATTCTTGCAGAGAACCTAGGTCTAACTCCCAGCACCACATGGCAGCTCACAACCATCTATAACTCTGGTTCCAGGGCTCTGATGCCTCCTTATGGCCTCCGTTGACCATTAGGCATACATGTGCATGGTACACAGACATACACGTAGGAAAAACACACTCATCCATATAAAATAGTCTTTAAAACAAATATCTTTTATTTTCTGGCTGTTTCATGCATATATACAATGTATTTTAATCATATCCACCATTACCAACCCCTTCCCCTGTCTTAGTTTAGGTTTTTATTGCTGTGAAGAGACACCATGACCACGGCAACTCTTGTAAAGAAAACATTTAATTGGGGTGGCTCACTTACAGTTTCAGAGATTTAGTCCATTATCATCATGATGGGAAGCATAGAGGAGGGCTCTGATGCCTCCTTCTGGCCTCCGTTGACCAGATGTGGTGCGGAGTAGCTGAAAGTCCTATATCTTGCAGGCAACAGGAAAAGTGGACTGATTGACTCACTAGGTGGTATTGCGAGCATAGGCAATCTCAAAGCCCGCCCCCCACAGTGACACACTTCCTTCAGCAAAGCCACACCTCCTAACAGTGCTACTCCCTATGAGATTATGGGGTCAATTATATTCCAACTACCACACCCTCTCACCCACTGGACTCATTTTGGTCTCTCCTTCAGGTCTTCACCCACTAAGTCCATGATGGCTGCTCTTGTTGGCCTGATTTTGTGCAGGTGAGCACAGCTGCAGAGAGCTGGTGAGCACAATGGCCAGGGCCTGTCCCAAAGACAGCATTTCCCAGCACTTCTCCCCAGCCTCCAGCTCATATAATCCTCCAGGCCCTCCTTTACATATTTTGAGAGCCTTAGGGTGTTGATATAAATGTCCATTTAAGATGAGCTCTCCATGGTCACTGTTCTCAGTGCTATGAGCAGGTCTGAGCCTCTCTGTTAACCGCTGAGCACAGCAGAGGGAGACTTCCCTGGCCAAGGTTAGCAGCAGCAGTAATCTACGGGTCTAAGCCTAAGTATTCAGAAGCAGTGAGACCCATGACCATGTAGAAAAGCAGCAGTGGGAGGTTCCCCTCCTGGGACCTATAACTTTCCTAGCCATGGGCTTTTGACCAGGTTTACAGTGTAAGAGCAATGGCTTTTTTTTTTTAATTTTCTTGTCAGAATAGGAAAATTTATTACTGTGCTTCCACTGTCAAAATTTAGGATCTTGGTCTTTCCTTCTTGCCTTTGTACAGGGCCAAAAGGGACACGTTGGCTACTTTAACAACCTTAAAGCGGACTCCAGGAATATCACCTACAGCATGACCCTTTCGCCCAAATCCAGCAACCAGAACTTCATCGTTTTCTTCAATGAAGTTCAAGCAACCATCATTGGGGACGAAAGCTGTGATCTTGTTGACGTTCTTGATGAGCTGCACCCTGACACACTTCCTGATAGCAGAATTTGGCTGCTTGGCTTCAACTCCTACTTTTTCCAGCACGATTCCCTTGGCATGAGAGGCACCTCCAGAAGGATTGGCCTTCAGGGCTGTGCCCAAGTGGGCTTTCTTGTATTGTTTGTCATGCCACTTCTGGTCCCGTCGCTGGCTGCGGAGCTTCCTGGCAGTATGGAGACCACGACACTTGCCCATCTTGCCGACGCCACGAGTCCAAGAGAAAGAGACAGTAATGGCTTTTTTAAAGTGTGGGTTCTGAGGATTTGAACTCGGGTCCTTGTGCCTCAGCAGCAAGCAAGCTCTCACTCCCTCACCGAGCCATCTGCACAGCCAATACTGTTCTTTTTTTTTTTTTTTAAAGTCACAAGACCAGGCATTATATGCTTTTAATCCCAGGACTCTGGAGGCCTAGGTAGGCAGATCTCCGTGATTTCAAGGCCAGCATGGACTTCATAGTGAATTCCAGGCCAGCCACAGCTATGCAGTGAGATCCTGTCTCAAAACTAAAGAAAAGAAAATAATTGGTCAGACCTCGTGATATGCATGTTTAACCTCAGCATTCAGAAGGCTGAGACGGAGATTGAGAAATCGAGACAACCTGGGCTATATCTTATAACTTGGCCTCAAATACACACATAATACCAGTAAGGCTGGCGACAGGCTGGCCTCTTCCAGATCTTTCTTCTGTTTGTGGAAGGAAGAGCAGATTGCATAGATACAGACAACAGTGATGAGGTTTTCATTTTTAATTAACTTTAGTTAGGAGGTTTTTTTTTTCCCAATGTAATAAAATGAATAAAACATGAACTTTGACATAATACCTGTTTTAAGGGCAAGATTCAGGGGCATTAAAAAACATTCATGACACGTTACAACCACCATCACTATCTGCTTCCAAAACTTTATCTTCCCACAAAGAATCTGTTGGCCAGGGACTGGGGCCATGGCTCAGCTGGTAGAGGGCTCGCCTAGCATGCACAAAGCCTTGGGTTCATCCCCAGACCACAAACAGCAGGAATGGTAGAAACCATCTGTAAACCCTGGGACTAGGAGGCAGAGACAGGAAGATCAAGAGTTTAAGGACATCCTTGTCTACATAGGAAGTTTGAGACCAGCCTGGACTACATGAGACCCCATCTCAAAACAAATAAACACCCCTCCTGTTAAGCAAGATCTCACTTCCTACTTCTTCTGTGAGTATTTGGTAGCCAGGAGTCTGCTCCCCTCACCCAAGATTCTGTTTGTGGATATTTTACATAAGCAAAACCATACCCTAGCTGGCTGGGGGCACACAACTTTAATCTTAGCACTCGCGAGGCGGAGGCAGGCAGATCTCTGTGAGTTCAAGTACAGCCAGGGCTACACAGAGAAATCCTGTCCCAAGAAAGCAAACCAAACAAACAAACAAACAAACAAAGAAAAAAATCTGTACCCTATATGACCTTTATGTCTGCCTTTTTCATGTGGTGTGTTTTCAAGGTTGATACACATGGCAGCATAAACCAGTTCTTTGTTTCTTTTTACCGGTGAATAATATCTCATTGTACATACAGAAGTGAAGTGATTCCTTCCTTTTCCCACTGAAGCCTTGGGTTTCCCAGTCTGCTGAAATAAAGCAGCAATGATCAGATTTCAGGCAAAAAGACAAATGAATTTATTTATTATGCATTGGGGAATGGTAGGATGATAAACCCTGCAGCCCAGAAAATTCCAGACATACATTCTTCCTATAAGACACCAGGAAATAGGGGCTGGGGGCAATTTAGAAGGGTAGAAATGACTTTTGGGGAAAGGAATGAACTTCAAGAATAGATAGTGAACCCAGGCACGGGGTAGGGGAACCTGCTTGTAATCCCATCACTGTGGAGGAGATGACAGGAGGAACATGAGTTCAAGGCCAGTCGGGGCTGACTGCACAGCAAGTTTCAGTACAGCTGTGCCACATAGCAAGATCCTATCTCAAAAGACAAAACAAATATGCAGGGATGTAGCTCAGGGGTTGTATTAGTCTGGGTTCTCTAGAGGAACAGTTCTGATAGAATGAATCTACATACACATACACACACACATACACATGCACACTCACAGACGCACACATGTACACACAGAGAGACACACATGGACACGCGCACACACATGCATTCATGCACACACACATGCACACATGCATGGACACACACGCACACACACAGACACACACGCATGGGCACACACGCACACACAGAATTTATTAGAATGGTTTGCAGGCTGTGATTCAGCTAGTTCAACAGTGGCTGTCTACCTAACGGAAGGTTCAAAAATCCAGTCGTTCAATCCATGAGGCTGATCTCTCAGCTTCTCTTCAGTATATGCCGGAATATCAGAGAAGTAGGCTCGAATGTCAGTGATGGAATGGACTTGCTAGGGTCAATGAAAGCAAGCAGGCAAAGGGCAAGCACTTCCTTCCTATACATCCTTTACATAGGCTGCCACCAGAAGATGTGGCCCAGACTAAAGGAGGATCTTTCCAGCTTGGAAGGTCTGGATTAAAGGCAGATCTTCCCTCTTCAACTGATTTAATTAAGAAAAATCCCTGGATGGGCAGAGGTGGCACACCTTTAATACCAGCACTCTGGAGGCAGATCTCTGTGAGTTTGAGGCCAGCCTGGTCTATAGAGTGAGTTCTAAGATAGTCAGGTTTACACAGACAAACCCTATCACGAAAGAACGAACGAACGAATGAATGAATGAAAGAAAAGTAGGAAGGAAGGAAGGAGGAAGGAAGGAAGGAAGGGAGGAAGGAAGGAGAAAGGAAAGAAGGGGGAAGAAGAAAGGAAAGAACGAAGGAAGAAGAAAGAAAGAAAGAAAGAAAGAAAGAAAGAAAGAAAGAAAGAAAGAAAGAGAGGAAGGAAGGAAGGAAGGAAGGAAGGAAGGAAGGAAGGAAGGAAGGAAGGAAAGAAGGAAGGGAAAAGAAAAATCCCTCACCAATGTATCTAGCTGTTGGGTTTTGGTTAATTCTAGATACAGTCAAGTTGATCGAGAACAGAATCACAGTGGTAAAATACCTGCTTAGACTCTGCCAGTGAGGAGTTAGGGGCTCAATTCAACACCAGAATGCCTACCTAGGACCTCCCAGTGAAGGCCTTCGGAGTGTGACTCAGCGGCACCTGCCTAGTTTGTACAGGGCCCTGGATTTGACCCCCAGCACGGCAAGAAATATATACATACATAAACAGACATACACGTGCACAGCTTGTCATGAGACAAAGGTCTCTAGATGCCAGATGTGGCCTTTCATTGCTGCTTTCTTCATTTGTGACATAAGATTGCTCCTCCTAGGTTCAGGAATGTTCAGTCAGGGGACTGATTGCACCATGGTCTTTGGCAAATGCAGAGCTGAGTAAATGAGGAACTTCAAAGAAAATTTTTCTTTGACACCTGTTCCTCTCCAGTGCCTTCGGCCAACACACCAGAGCATCTTGGGGTATCTTGTGCTGTTTTATTTTCTGAGCCCAGACTTGAGAATACATTGCTTTGTGTTTAACCATTCATTCACTGATTGACATTCAGGGATGGTTCAGCCTTTTCTACCCTGGCCTTTTCAAATCTAAAGAATGTGTCTGTCCTTTCTCACAGAGAGGATCTGTCTTCCCTCATCTGTCGGAGACTTCTCAGCCAGTCTAAAGAAGAGGTGAGATGAAGGGGAGTATTGGAGGATGGTGGTGGAGGATGAGGGGAGGAACCTACACTTGGCAGCGCTTTTATGCTCCACAAGGATCTTACCAATCTCACTCTCTCACCCAGTTAAGACCCTCAGTTTTCTCATGAGCCACTTCCAGGTAGGGTGCCATCAGGTATCCTGAGTACTGAGCCCAGCATTTGGTCTATGCTGGGCCCTACCTGTGTAGCAGACAATGATGCAAGACCATCATGGCTCTGTCTGGCACGATCTGAGGAAACTCCAAAATGAGTGATCTAAGGCCTCGCCTAATTGCCTAGTGGGAGGGAAACACCACTGACCCTACTAGAGGTTCCTTTGTCCCCAAACCATTTTACTGGGAACTTTTCCTTCTGTCTCAGTCTCCCACTCTATTCTCGGCATTTTCTGGTCCTCTACAATAAGCAACATGCCCTCATAGAAGGGATAATTCTAGACAGCATTGCGATACTCCTTGCTGCTGTGACCAAATACCAGATAATAATTCTTGAATGTGTGTGTGTGTGTGTGTGTGTCTGTGTGTGTGTGTGTGTGTCTGTGTGTGTGTCTGTGTCTGTGTGTGTGTGTTGTGGGCCTCCTGGAAGACAGCTTGAGGAATTAATGTTTTTATCATGCAATCTAAGGGAAGAAGGCTTTCTTTGGCTCACTGTTTGTGGGGATACAGTCCACTGTGGAACGAGCCTGAGGCTGCTTTGATAACACTGTGGGCCAATCAGGAAGCAGGGAGCCGACAGGGAAAAGGGCTGAGCTTTTACAAACCCAAAGCCTAGAGCTGGGCGATGGCTCATAAATGAAGAGTCAGATGATGTGGGGTGGTGGCTGTGCACACCATTAATCCCAGCACTTGGGAGACAGAGGCAAGTGGATTTCTGAGTTCAAGGTCAGCCTGGTCTACAGAGGGACAGCCAGAGCTACACAGAGAAACCCTGTCTGGGGGTGTGGGGTAGAGTGGGGGTGTAGGATGACTTCTGCAGAGAACTGGAACTCAGTTCCCAACATCCACACTGAGTGGCTCTCAGGCACCTATAACTTCAGCTCCGGGGGGTCCATAGGCACCTTGCGCTCATTTACTGCCCATACCCAGGCTGAGACACTGAGGTGGGCATACGAACAAGTGAACAAAATAAAATCAATCTCTTCTTTAAAAAGTCACTTCCAGTGACCCTATTTCTGCATCAAGGCTCCACCCACTAAAGAGTCCACGACAGAGTCACCAGCAGGGGACTAAGTGTTTAAACACAGCAACCAGCCCAGCGGGGGCCATTCCTCACTGAGGGCACAACAGACACCATCTTTCTTATCAATGATGGTTCTTAGGAGGGGTCAGTCCTCCACCACCTCCTGGAAGCCCAGCCTGGTTCCAGCCACAGAGCAGGTCACCTGCCTGCCCTCTGTAGCCCTCAGCCCTGTCTCCATCATGCCTGCTTTATTTTTATCTTACATTTTCATCAGTTGCGTGATAAAAATGTTAATTTCGCACGCTGTCCCCCAGGAGGCCCACAACATGCACTCTCTGAATCCGCGATGAAGCCGTCAGCCTTTGATGGAGGCACGAGATGAAAAGCAGCGGGCCGTGGTTCCCGAGGAGAGGGGCCCTGGCATGCAATATTTAAGCAGCCCCTTCATGAAAGGGGAGCGCTCGAGCTCTTAACATCAGTTTCAAGAGAGTCAGACTTGATTCTCAGCCTCAGCCTGATGTTTGGGTACACTCCGTGCCTTAAATACTCATTTCTGCAGCCTTGATATTTTAATTTCTTTCCTTTCAAGTTTGACATGCCCAGAGCACCTGCAGGAGCTCTGTCACGAGCAAGGATGTGAGGTGAGGACCCTACAATCCAAGGGGGAATTTGTCCTGACCCTAACTAGATGTTTGTCAAAAGTACAAAGTTGAACTGGGGCTAGTGAGAGACACTTATAAAACCAGCACTGAGGAGACTGAGGCAGGAGAATTGCAAGTTTGGAGCCAGCCTGGTCTGCCCGGTGGGATGTTATCTCAAAAAAGAATCTCTTTTAAATTTTGCGCAGCACTGAGCCCCCATCTCTTCTCTCTGCCTCTCTTTTTCTCTCCCTCCCCTCTTTCCTTTTAAGTGCGAGCAGGAATGCATGTGCAAACGAATGTGTTTGTGTCTGTGTCTTTGTGTGTATGTCCCACACGCCACAGCTCACAGGATGAGATCACAGTCAAACCACTCCTTCCACATGTTTCTGACATTATTTGTTTGTTCTGAAACAATATCTCAGGTACCTCAAGCTCTCCTTGGCCTTGAATTCACTATGTAGCTAAGGATGGCCTTGACCAGCCAAGAGCTAGAGTTACAGGCATGCCCCATGCTCTGTACGGTGCTTAATATGAACCCAGGGCCTCTCACATTCTAGGTAAGCATTCCACCACTGAGCCATGTTCTCAGCCCCTTACCCCTCACTGGAGCATTCTAGAACACTGTACCTACCTCAGCCCTCCCTGGGAAGTGCTCTCAGCAGGTCCTCTACAGTTAGCCACACGCAGCCCCCGTTACCATTGAAATCAGTTGCTCATTGGTGGTAGAATTGATCCCTGAGTTCTACCCGTACTGCACAAACTGGTCACATCTAGACAGGGAGCCACATTGCAGAGCTCGCAATCAACAAGACTTGACTTCCTTTCAAAACAAAAGTCCTACATCTAATCTGCCACTTACCGACCACACACTTGGGAATCAACCACGACGTAGGAATTTATAGCAATATGCTGCCGGTTTGAGCCTCCCACATTCTGGAAGTGGCTTCGCACGCTTGAAGCGTCAGTCGGCGAATGTAAGCCGCTCTTTGTTTAGCTAACTGTTATCACAGTTACAGAAAGAATCATAAACCTTCGTGGATTGGAGCTGCTTCTTCAAATGTATTTTTGAAGCATCATGCCAGACAATATTTTTAAGGGGAAAAAGACTAATTTTCACATAGTTCCATGACGATCTGTCTTGATAACTCAGAGCGTTTCTTGGCATTTCTTAATAAATTGAAACGGAACTCTCTCACTTATATTAAGCACTGGAAACTAAAGGAAAGGCTAATTCCCCTTTAATAGAATATTCCAGATGCCACTTGAAAACTGCTGAAATAATTATGAGTGTCAGAACTAATGTTTAATGCCAAGTGATTTTTCTGTAGTACAAAGTAAAATACTGTGGACTGGCGATATGGCTCTGTTGGAGAAGACCTGCCTACACACATATGAAGGCCTAGGGTCCCTCCCATGCATGCCCTAAAACCACGTGTGGTTGTACACATCTGTAATCACAGCACTCGGGAGGCAGAGGCAGTGTTCAAGGTCATCCTTGGCATGTGAGACCCTGCTAGAGAAAGAAAGGGGGGGGGGACAGAAAACAAACAAACTAGTATCTGGATGTGTTTTGGAGGCTCCAGATGGCCCTTTGACACCGGAAAGAAAGCTCTCCCATAATTCCATAGCAATCTCACTTAGCCACCTCTTTCTCACGCCGTGAAATCATTCCTAGCTGAGATCTGCGTTTCCTATGGAAGTGGGAAATTAGTCAGAGCGTGGACCAAGAAATCCTCCGTGCAGCTCTCTCTCCTTCAGAATGGAAAACGTACTTAAGCATTTAAATGAAATAATCTGATGGATGTTGTAATTACCGAGGCATGATCTTCGTCGCAGAGCAAAGAGAATTCATTAAATTCAGGAACAGCTGTTTCTCGGCGTTTCAAAATTCAAAACTGCCTTCTGTGTTCTGGTGGGATTGGAATCACAGAAGAATCGGCCCACTACACCTCGTTCCACATTATCCAGACATTTGGATACTTGTACAAGAACATATAGTCTGGGCAAAATGATCCGATTCTAATAAGTTTCTTATTGTTCTATCGTATAGCAATGAAAAATTCTATTGAAAGGAAGGCTCAGAGAGGCCTTTTGAAGATGGTGCTTCAGAACTGGGGAGTGGGCCCAGGAGATGCTAAGCCATCAAACCCCCAGCCCCTCACTGGGTGATTCTAGGCAGAGGGGCTGTACCATTGAGATTCATTCCCAGCCCTCTTTTTACTTTTGATTAGGAGGCAGGGTCTCCTAAATCATCCAGATTGTCCCGGAATGCGCTCTGTGTCCAGGAGACCTCCTCACCATCCTGCCCCCCACAGGCCTCCCGACCACCACCAGCGGACCCCACACTACTGACAGCAGACTTTGTGGTTCCTCTTACTCCACCGCCGCCGAGAATTAGAACACTTAATGTCCTCTCACGTTTTTAATTGGCACCCGGAATTTTTCCTAAGTTTAAATAATTGCAAAGGATGATGATAATAATTCTGATCTGTTGTAAATATTGCTGTCATATCACTCTTCCAAATGCAGCCAATAAAATCTACACACAAGAGCAATTCTGTATCCATCATCCTTTACTCAGGAGGTACAGGCCAGGTCTTTCTTTAATAGCCCCCAAAGTTTTAATTTTCTTTTCTCCCTTGGACTCATATTTCCATCCCATTTCCCCTACAGAATGGTCTTCTAATGCAATATATTTTTATGCTTGGTAATATTTTATTAATCAACCCCTCATAATTCGCTCAACAAAAAAGTATATAAGTTAAAATTATATTTTTTAATTACCTGTGACTATAAAGCTCTAGAATTAAATTTTTTTCTGACTTGAGCTAACAGCATATTTATGGGTATCCAATTTATCAAAACCAACTCATTATACAGTTTTTTTGTAAATAAGTATTAAGCATAAAAATAAAATTTTTCCTGCACTGACGTCTCCGGGAGATGAATGGAGCTGTCTTTTCTTTCCTGTGGTTCTTCTGTGAGCCCTCCACGGAGGAGACTAGCGATACAGTGAGACAGAGTTCACTATCACATCTCCTCCTATTTGTTTGTGTGTGTGTGTGTGCGCGCGCGCGCGCACGCGTGCGTGCACCTGTGTGTGAGTGCACAAGCATCTGTGCACAGAGGCCAGTCACACCCCCATCTTGTTTTTTGAGGCAGGGTCTCTCACTGAACCTGGATCTCCCGAATTCGGCTAGGCTGGCTGTCCAGTGAGCTCTGGGTACTCGTCTGCCTCTGCCTCCCCAGTGCTGAGACAATAGGCACACTGCGGCTACGGGGTTCTGTGAGTCAAACTCAGGTTGTCATGTTCGCCCAGAAAGCTCTCGATTGGCCAAATCTTCTCCGCAGACCCTTTTTTAATTTTAGATAAAAGATAAAATAATACTGGTTCATAGTTGGGCGTGGTGGCACACACCTGTAATCCCGTCACTCAGGAGGCTGAGGCAAGAAGACTAAGTGTTTGAGGCCAGCCTTAGCTATATGTACAGATCCTGTCACAACAAAACAAAAACAAACACAACTCGGTTCCGAAAATGAGTAGGCAGAAATGACAGCTGTGACAGCAGCAATCCAATTATCCTGATGTATTCAAATTCACACCCTGGTCCGCAACTCTGTCAACAGGAACTTAGGGAGGCTGATTCAAGGGTCCAGACCATCATGGCGGGGAAGTCAAGCAGCTGGCTATGTGGCATCGACAGTCGAGAAGCACATGCTTGATGGGTGGATACTAGTACTCTGCTCCCTTTCTCCTTTGTATACAGTCCATGATCCTAGCCTAGGGAATGGGGCTACCCACTGTGGCATATGGATGGGGCTCAGTTAACATGGGTATGTCCAGAAGCCAACCTAGCCTAGATCTTCCCTCACAGGTGTGCCAGCAAGCTTGTCCTCTTGACCGGGTCATTCAGGGCTGGGGACAGAAACCTAAGGCTTTGTATGTGCTAGGCAAGTGCTCTACCAACTGAGCTGTACCCTCAACACTTGCCATCTTGTTTTTTAATGAAACAGTCTGTGTACACCTTTGATGAATGCTGGCCTACTTCGCTCAGGGGAAGACTTTGAGGGCAGACATTTCTTTGCTTTTCCTGACCAGAATTTGTGCGGAGCTTTGGGGGGAGAGGGAGAGTCATGCTATTATTTTGACAGAGCCAGGAGCTATTCAGATGACAAATGGAACCCTGCTAGAGCAGGCATGCCATCTTACAGCAGGAACAGAAGGGCGAGGTTAGCGAAAGCTAGGATACACCCGACTCCAAATTAGCAGCTCAGTTCCTGCTTTCTTACAAACGCCGGCTATTGGCTCTGTTTCCTTGGCTGTGCCTTCATAATCAAAACCCGTGGTCCAAAGACAGCTTCATTCTTTTCGAAATGAGCAACACAAAAAGCCAACTTTCACATACATGCAGCAGGAGACCCATTTTGTAGCATGAGCATTAGAATCTCATCAAGAGACAGACAGACAGAGACAGAGAGACACTGAACCTCATTCCTGCTGCTGAGTGGTTGATTCAACTTTCAACAAATTCACTAACTAGGTGCAAGGGGTCGGGGAAGGAGTGTCTGTCCTTGTGACATCTCCCTGCTCTGTGGTATGAGTGGCTCTGGTCTCTCTGAGGAGGAATCAGAGGGCAAAGATGTGGACTGTGGCATCAGGAGGGGATGAAAATAGGGCAAGTCAACCTGTGTCAAGTTTTTAAACCTCCCCCCTACAGAGAATGTCTTCCCAGGTTTATCATTTTCTGATATGTGAGTGCAGGAGTGCGTGTGTATGTGTGTGTGTGTGTGTGTGTGTGTGTGTGTGTGTGTGTGTGAACATACTTACACATGGATGCACTCACCTGCATACGTGTGTAAGGTGACTACCGTTGTTGTCAGGTAACATCCTCATTCTCCGCCTTATCTTTTGAGATTGGGGTCTCTCACTTACCTTCTACTTGTTGTTGTTTGGGGTGCCTGAAAAGCTCCTGGGGTCCTCTTGTCTTTATCCCCTGCCTCAAGCACTTGGGTTATAGAGTTAACCCAGGTTTTACATGGGTGCTGGGATTTGAACTCAGGTCATCACCCTTGCACAACAATCATTTATTTACTGTGGTAATTTGAATGTAATTGCCCCCATAATCTCATAGGAGAGTGGCACTATTAGGAGGTGTGGCTTTGTTGGAGTGGGTGTGGTTTTATTAGAGGAAGTGTGTCACTGTGGGGGTAGGCGTTGAGGTTTCCTATGCTCAGAAAGTGCCTTTGTCTCAACTGACTTCCTGTTGCCTGCAAGATGTAGGACTCTTGGCTATTTCCCCAGTACTATGTCTGCCTGCGTGCCGCCATGTTCCCCATCATAGTGATAATGAACTGAGCCTCTGAATGTGTACGTGAACCCCCTCAATTAAATGTTTTCCCTATAAGAGTTACCATGGCCATAGTGTTTCTTCACAGCAATAGAAACCCAAACTAAGGCACCTACTGAGCCATCTCCCCAACACCTGTTGCCTTTTGTCATCCCAGTTCCACATGACATCTTTCCTCCAAGCCGGTCCTCTGCTTTTCCCATACCCCCACTTGTCAGTTCAATCCAATCTGACACTAACGCCTGGCATTTTGCAGACCTCGCACCCTAAGTGGTCAGTCCCATAAGATAAACCCTACTTCAAATACCACACTTTCAACTAACAGACTATACATTTGCAGGTTTCTGTGAGCCAGTCCACAGCCTCAATCACTCACTAGAATGAATCACACACACACACACACACATAGAGAGAGAGAGAGAGAGAATACATGCACTTGGAGGTAAATAGCCCATTCTCCCAAAATTATAATGCTGAGTGGCTTCCCAACAGGGCCTGATCACTTCCTCCACTCAGGACTGGCAACTCCAGGGTGTGCAGCCAGCCTGCTTGTGAAGCCCATTCAGCGCCTTAGAAGGTGCCCCTGAACCTGCCCTAAGTCCTACCCCCAGCTATCTGAGCTCCAAGGAGCCAGAGTCTGGCAATAACGTGACTCATTAGCTTTTATTTTTAATTTCATGCCACTGAAGATATGCAGTAATGAGAATAGTTTAAATGTCTCTCTCTAAAAGGAGGATGGGTGGGGGCGGGGAGAAGAAAAAGTCAAGGCAGATATGGACAAATATGGGATCCAAAGGGGCTGGGCGTGTAGTTCAGTTGACAGAGTGCTTATGTAGCCTGCATGTAGGCCTGGTTTGATCCCCAGCACCACAATGTCAGATGTGGGGGTGCACATCTGTAATTCCAGTTCTTGGAGAGCAGAGGTAGGAGGATAGAGAGTTCAAGGTCATCCTCAGCTACATAACAAGTTTAAGGCCGCCCTGGGATACATGAAACCCTATTAAGAGAGGGAAAAGAAGAGGAAGAGGAGGATGGGGAAGAGAGAAGAGGAGGAGTACCCCAAGACATAAGCAAGGATTGCACAACTTAGGAGGAATTTTGGTGAAGAATATTCAACATGTTGAGATGAATCAGTGGGTAGAAACACTTACCGGGCAAGCATAAGGACCTGAGTTCAAATCCCCAGAACTCAGATAAAACCCAAATGTGCTAGCGTCCACATGTAATCCCAGTAGCCCTAAAGGAAGCAGGAGCCAGAGACAGGAGAATCCCTGGTAGCATGTGGGCTGACCAGCCTGGCATACTCAACAGT
>CAWTZC010000414.1:0-15223 GCA_963919715.1 Microtus obscurus
TGAGAACATGGTGGTAGTCTGAGTTTATATCCTGAATATAAGATCTTGCGTGGTCTTCTTGTTAAGCACTCAATCTTAGAGAAGTGGTAAGGTTCATTGATCATCTTCACAAGAAAAGCAGTCATGAAGAATGAATAATGGAGCACAAGAGAGTGTGAGTGACAGAAGCCAGCATAGGAATCAATGTCTGACAAAACGTTAATGACAATCTGATAATAGCTCCTCAGAATTAACATCTTCTTCACAGATATTGCAAATTGTGAAATAAAGGAGGAAGTCTTAGCTGAATTAATCACTACCTGGAAACAATTTCACAGTAGAATAAACAAGTAGAGATAAAAAGTGATAAGTACATATTCCCATCCAGGTCTGGGCCAGAGTCATTTCTTTGAAAGGCAAAGGAAGAAAGAAAGAATGGGAAACAGGCAGGGAGGGATGGAGGGAAGCAGATAGAGAGGATGGAGAGAGGCAGTGAGGGGGGGGGTAAGGAGGAAATCAGGCAAGCAGGCATCAGTGACTAATTAGCCTTGCTTAATCAGACAAGAAATAGAGGGAAGTCAGGATGTTCTGAGGAAAATATTTAATGCAAAACTTTTTTTCAGTCTGTTGATCCCCACAGACAAGCACAAGCCAGTCTTGTGCCACTTCCTCATCAGAAAACAATAACTGGTGGGGAATATTAGAGGAAAATGTAGATGATATATTGGGAATTATGAGGTGATTGTAAAATATACTAGAAAATAGATAACACACACTTATTTTAGATGCAAGAGGCTCATTTTCTCCATGAATTTGTTAACTTCTTGTTTTAGAATTTTAGGCATCATCTTGAGAAGACTGCAGAAGCGAATCAATGGGTAGGAAGAAGTCACTGCTTCTCATAAATTCAGTGACCGTCCTTCATTTCTCTCTGCTGGAAGGTCGAATTTTCCTCATTAAAGCTATATTACTCAAAAAACAGAACTGAAACTCTTCTGTTGTAATGTGATCGGGTTTTTATCACTTTAGACCCATAGTGGGAAAATAAAAGCCTGTTAGCCATTGCAAATCATGTTGGCTTCACGGAACACTGGGTACTCTGGTTGTGACATTTAACTGAGAACAGT
This sequence comes from Microtus obscurus, assembly GCA_963919715.1. Lineage (NCBI taxonomy): Eukaryota > Metazoa > Chordata > Mammalia > Rodentia > Cricetidae > Microtus > Microtus obscurus. Next base: position 1,107 of record CAWTZC010000414.1, read on the forward strand.
GGGAGTCAGTTAGATGGTACCCTTGCCATGAAAGACTTTGTAATAAACTAGGATGACTGCATTACATAAGTGCCCCACCGAGATGTGTCCTCTAAATGTGCCCAGGGTTCCTTGACGTAGTTTAGAGTCCTTGGATACTCTATCATTTAACACACTCATCTGTCTGTTTCCAGAGGCATGCCAGAGAATATTCTAAGAATCAGTGATGTGTGTAGGCAATCAAAGCTCTCTAAGCACACTGCCAAGATATCTCGGATGACTCAAGGATTACACTAATACAACAAGAACACTTCTAAAGAGAGAAATGATATTTACTAATCCAAACAAAGTCAGTTCTGTTGAGAAATGATATTAAAGTGAGTTTTATGTAGAGAGGATTTTTTTTGAGTCTGTGGAGTCAGATTCCTTGGTCATATGTCTGACGTATGTTAAATATTTTTATACCATTTGTCATGTTATATATTTCCCATTACATGCTATAATACAAGCAATATATGGCGTATTTTATATATAAGATTTTATATATCCACATATACACAAGTGAATAAGTCACTAGGATAAATGCTGTGCTACAAATTCTGTTTCTTTGTTATCACTCATGGGAAGAAGAATATATCCCATTTGTATAACCGTCACTCCTTTTTTCCTCAAGCTTCATTGTTTAGAAAAGACTATGTAACATATATCTCTAAACATCTTTTTCTAAAAGTCATTTTTAAAAATACTGCTTCATGGCTAACAAGATCATCTTAAAATTTATAATATCATAATAATATAATTGGGACACTTATCCATCTCTGTATTTTTATTTAAAAATAAAGATAAAATAGCTTAGGTGCAGTTCTTGTTAAATGATTTACATACTTTTTACAGAGGTAAAGAGGTGGCTCAGAAGGAAAGAAGTAAAAACAGTGCCAGCCTTTTTATCCTGCCTTGGATGCCTTGTTCTAAACTCTAGTTTTAGAACTTACTTCTAGTTTCAAATTTACTTTAAATATTCCAAAAGAAATTCCATATTGTATGACCTGTATTTTGGATGCAATTGCTTATAACCAAAGGAAACAATTTTTTTCTATTAAAATCACATATAGTGTATTATATTCCTATTATAATACATACACACATATAAACTAAGCCCATCCATTTTTACTACTATGAAGATAAAAAGAAAACCAACACTGTAAATGGCCCTATACAATGCTTATGTGTAACAAAGTAACTTTAACTCTATATAACCTTCCTATTCTAGGAAGTGGATAGGCTTAGTTTATATGTATGTGTGTATTATAAAAAAAAAGAGAAAAAAAGAAATATTCAAAAGTCTAGAACAACTTGAGTGTCCATTAATTGATAAATGGTTAAATGAAATGTGGCATATATACAAAATGGGTATGATGACTATTCTTGGTTGTCAGTGTGACTACATCTAAAATGAACTAAAACCCAAATTACTGGGCACACCTGTGAAGAACTTTTTTCTTAATAAATCATTTGAAGTGGAAAAAAAACCTTCCTAGAAATACCAAAGATTTGATAGAACCTTCTTATCCAAATTATACAAAAGACACCAGTCCCTATTAACAGCAATATCCATGATGCCTTTTATAATGGTTTAGAATCATATATGTGTGTGTATAAGAACTTTCATCCAGCAACTGACAAAAACAGATGCAGACCCATAGTCAAACGTTGGTGAAGCTTGTGGAATCCTGCAGAAGAGGGGAAGAAAGGATTGTCAAAGTCAGAGGGGTCTAGGACACCCCAAGAAAACACACAGAATCAACTAATTCGTGTTCATAAGTGCTCCCCGAGACTGAACTAACAACCAGGAAACCTGCATGGAACTGACCTAGGCACTCTGCATAAATGTCTCAGTTGGGTAGTTCCATCCTCTTGTAGAACTCCTAATAGTGTGAATAGGGGTTGTCTCAGACTCTTTTACTAGCTTTTGGGACCCTACTCCTCACACTGGGTCTCCTTATCCAACCATAATACATGGGGAGGTGTTTAGTTTTACTGCAACATGATCTGCCATGTTTTGTTGATGTTCATGGGAGATCTGCCCTGTCCTAAACAGAAACTGAGAAGGAGAGGATTTGGGGGTGGCAATAGAAGGAGGGTGGGGGTGGGGGAAACTGGGAGGAAAGGAGAGAAGGGAAGTTGTAGCCATTGAGGCAAAGTGGATAGATAGATGATAGATAGATAGATAGATAGATAGATAGATAGATAGATAGATAGATAGATAGACAGACCAAAGAGAAGGTAAAAAAAATACAATTCTAAACCCATTTACTTCTTTATACATGTGTAATGAGAGAAGAGGGAATAAAAATTAAAAGTTTGGAGACTAAAAACTAGGAAGTTTATAGTTGACTGTGAAAAACATAGATCAAATTTCTCTCAACTTTTAGCTATCGTGTCAAGTAAGGAAAATTTTCTGAAAGGAAATCTTTGATATTCCTTCAATAATTCATAGAACAAATAGGCGGCAATACAGTGAGGATATGGAAATTTTGAAATATACTCTCAACCAAATTGATGTAATTGACAGATATTGAATTTTATCCTTATAATAACACAGTAAGCACTCTTTTCTGTTGCACCTGAAATACTTTTCATCATGAAGGATATTGCATGCCACTAAAAATATCAATCCATTAAAAAGATTAAAATAATATCAAAAACATAACTTTACTGGCTGATGAGCTGTCTCAGTACATGAAGGTGCTTGCCATCCAAACCTTGAAATTCAAGCTTGATTCTAGGAACCCACATAAAGGTGCAAGGGGAGAACTGACTCCCCAAAGTTTTCCTCTGACATTTACACACCCAATCCCATGGGATGCTTGTCCATACAAACACACACACACACACACACACACACACACACACACACACACACACACACACACACTTTTAAAAATAAAATGTCTTTGTGGCACAGTAGTATTTTATTAGAATCAATAAGAGAAATTTACCTCAATTCCCTATTGTTTAGAAACTAATGTTCTTAAAACTAACACTTCATGTCAAAGTAGAAATCAAAATAGAAGTGAATACCATTTTGAGCTAGATGAAAAGGAAATCACATTAATCTGTAAATAATTTGAAGACACACAGGTATACTAGTTACTTATCTCATTTCTGTGGCCAAATTCCTGACAAAAGTTCAACCTCGGGGAATTTTACTTTGGCCTACAGTTTGAAGGGATACAGTCCATCATGTAGAGAAGGAGTGGTGTCTGGGTAGTGGTCATGTTGCATCTGCCGTCAGGAATCAGAATGAACAGGGAGTTCAAGGCTCATCCATCATGACCTTCATCCTACAGTGAACCTCCAGGTACTTTTGGTTCTCTAATATCACCACAAACCACAACCAGCTGGGGATAAAATGTTCAAAAACATAAAAGCACAGGGGATGCTTCGCACTCCAACCATAACAACAGGGAATGGCATAGAGCAGAGAGAAAACCAACGAGGCAGAAAGCATTAAGGGAAACAGAAATAAGCCTGGATTGGATCTTTGATAAGAAAACAAAACTACCATTGAAACTTTCCACAATTATTCAGAAAAAGCAATACATTTTCATCTTGAGATCGAAGAGATGACACCATAGGCGATCACAGGCAGTAAAAGGAGAAGGATAAACTGTTATGAACAATAAATTGGGCAATTTAGATAGGATAGACAAATTCCTTGAACAGGTAATTCTGCCAGAGACAATGCAAGAGTAATTACTTGACTTGAATATGGCTGCATTTTACCTGGAGAAAATAAATTTGTAAAGATCTTCCCATAAAGAAAATTACAGGCCTAGGTAGTTTGACTTGTGAATTCTACAAAGTACTTACTTCGGGGAGAAATTATAGCAGATTTTTCATATGCTTTTATTAAAGTGGAAAGGACAGATTGTTTTCCAGTAGATTTGTTGAAGGCAGAATTACTCTCATACTAAAACTACACTAAGGTATCAGAAAAAATAAAGCTAAAAATGCACCCTACATGACCAGTGATTCGTACATTTTAACTGAAAGTTCTAAATTAATCGTGTATCATGACTTAATGGAGTTAATCCTAGGACTGTAAAATACTTAACATTATATCCTACTATAAACAATTTAACTGTCCTTTCCCCTGGTACCTGTTAGGAGACTTCAAATCTGAGAGCATCCTGAGTAATGCACACCTGTGCTACTCATCAGCCTCTGGATCATACCTTAGTTATGCTGGAGATGAGATGGTCTAGGTTGGGGCTATTTACCAGAAAGACAAGTCATGTGATTACAAGGCAGGGGCTTGAAGACAGCTTGACCTCTGAGAGGTGATAGAGGTGGAGAGGTGGAGCCCAAATGAATCAGGAAACTCAATGGAATATTCTCAGCTGTGAAATCCAGATGACAGTCATCCACTCTGAAGCTTCCTAGCTAAGCACATGGTGTGCCAGGACAGTGGTGCTCACTGAGTAGACAGGGGGAGAACTTGGCTGGAGGTCTCACCATATGTGTGTCTGGCTTTGGCTGGTTTAAGTTTATATCCTCAGTAAGAAAAGTATGATTGTGGTACTTTACTAAATCGGGATTGGGGATGGATGAGGAATTCTCTAGATCTGTAGTCAATGGATGGAGTGTAGAAGGCCTGATTAGTCCTGAAGTGACTGGTTTATCAGTAATGTCAATCTTTGGGAGAATCTAGTCCATATGTTGGAGGTGGCTATCATACAATATATTCAAATAAAATTAAAACAACTAGAGAAACCATATTATTATCTCAACTGATCCTGAAGAGTATTTACTCCAACACAGTATTTAATTTAATAAAAACATTCAGCTATTAATCTAACAAAAAGAATCTATGAGAAAAAGATTGTGAGATACTATGAATTTATGGCTGAATCTAGTAACAGGATAGATTCTCAAACAAAAACAAAGAGAAAACTTTCAAATTATTAAAGCAGATATTCATCCCTCCCAATATTCCCTCATCCAAACTCTCTCCCATCCCAATTTAACCCTTCCTGGTCCATTCTTCATTTTATCCCTTTGCACTATTGCCTTCAGTGGTCTCTTCTGGACAAAGCAGGACAGCTGCACATATGAACTTACAGCAGTTATGGCAGGATGCAAAATAACTGTGCAACCCTAAGCTCAACCCAAGTGAATCTCAGCTCAGAAAGGGGAGTTAGAAATGAAGCTCTGCCCTTAGCCAAGGAGCTGCTGGTGGGTGCTGTCTGCTGGCGGTGGAAGAGTCAGTTTTTCCTAAGAGTGGAGCCACATGCAAGTCAACCTCACTCCCTTGAAAGGCCACACATTCAAGAATATTTGGGCAGCACAAATTGGTCTTGATTGAAACATCAAGGACATCAAGTTTCTTTCCAAAGTGGGTAGAGAAGGGAGCGTGGATCTGGGAAGAGTTGGAGAAGAACACGCAAGTGTGACCAAGCAAACCCCTGGTAGAACATTCCCAAAGAACTAACTTTTAAAGTAAAAGACAACCAGGTTTAACAAAGGAAATGGTCTCCAAAAAAGGCAGTTCATGTACAAGGATAAATACTCGTCCCACTGCCAATAACCCCCAAAACTGGCCCAGCCACACAACTGTCACCCATACTCAGAGGGCCTAGTCTGGTCCTATGCAGGTTCCCCAGCTTTCAGTCCAGAGTCAGTGAGCTCCCACTAGTTCGGGTCAGCTGTTCAATGGGTATCACCATCATGGTCTTGAACCCTTTGCTTATATTATTGCTCCTACCTCTCTACAATTGGACTCAAGTAACTCGGTCCAGTCCATCAACTGGCTCTTTAGAGCCCTTTCCCTATGGAAGGACACCTTGTTCACCTAGATACAGGGGGAGGGCCTTGGTCCTGCCTCAAGTGATGTGACAGACTTTGTTGACTCCCCATGGGAAGCCTCACCCTTTCTGAGGAGTGGATGGGGGCTGGGGACAGAAGATGGAAGGAACTGGGATTGGTATGCAAAAAATCCCATTGTTTTAAAAAAATAAAAAAAGTAAAAGAAGTGGTAAATATATGTATCTACATAGATAACATGCTTTATAAGAGTTAAAAAACTGAAAACTCCAGCCTGGCATATACATTGAACATACTAAACATGCTTAGCAGGTGTGTAAGATAGAAATTCATTAAATAAAAATTGATGGCAACTTTTTCTAATGTTCTGTTTTTTAGCTATTATTCACCAAAAGAGAAAATAGTTGATTCTAATATTGAGTAGTACCATAAGTAAAGAAAGTGCCAGAAAAATCAAAATGAAAAATAAATAAAATAGAAAAGCATCTATGGGGTTATATCAGTGGGACATGGGAGCCAAGTTAAAGTGCATATAATGATTAAAAGTAGGATAACAAAAATGCAAATGAGTGCATGCTGAGAGAACCAATATCTTAATTAAATAAGCAAATAATTAAGATATAACAAAGGCCTTCTGCAGAAGAGGCCCAGGTACTTCATGTAAATATTTTGCTGTTAAGCTCAGGTTACACAGCCTGCTCATGGGTAAAGAATACAAATTTCATTCCAGAAATTCACTGTGTTGAAATCTGAGAAACACGCTGTCTGCTGGGAGATCAAGGTTAACAGCAACAGTGATAACTCACGGTGATCACTTCTATCCTTGATATGATGTGATGGAAATGACAATTTACTTCTGTGGTTATCCATCCATCCTGAAACCTAAAACCCCAGTGTAATCATGAAGAAAATAGAAAAATCCCAACCAAGGAATATTTTACAAGATGCCCAACTAGTTCTCTTCGCGACAATGAAGGTCATCCATCTAGGCGACCATCAGCAGGGGATAAGAAAATGAAACCTAAACGTAGCAAAGCATTATGGAGCCGTGGAACGGTGACAGAATAAACTAAAAAACTTCATTTAATAATAATGCATTGATATGTGTCCATTACCTGCGAGAAATCTACTGTGCAAGATGTTCATAATGGAGAAAATGAGTGTTATTTTATGACAATTCTCTGTTCTCATTTTATTAACAACTCTAGAACTGTTTGTAAAAAGCCTACTTTAAAGCACATATTCCCAACCATTTTTTTTGTAAAACTATCAAGTAATATTTGGGTCTTAAAATGCTGAAAGTATTATTTAAGATAATATTTTAAGAACTATGAAATACTATTAAAACAGATGAAAGATGTGCAATATTACATACTGAAACTGTTTTATAGTACTTCCTTTATTTTCGAGATTGTAATATAATTTCTTCTCTTCTTCTTCCTTTCCTTTCACCCCTTCAGAGCATTCTATATTCTTGTTCTCTTTCATATCTGTGGTCTCTTTTTCATTAGTGGTTATAATATGCATACTTTTATGTAAATATATAACTAAATATATAAATGCACCCCACTCCATCTGTATAATATTTCTTATATGTGAAATTACTAAATAATTGCTGAAGAAAATTTAAAGAGAAAATAAAAAAGAGGAACTACAGCATTCCATGGGCCATAAGACTCAGTATTTTTACCAATATACCCCAATCCAATCTAGAGATCTGATGTTATCCCAAGTCTTAGCAATATTGTTTTCAAAATAACTAAATGACTTTTATTAAACTTGTAGCTGTTTTAGTGGTTTGTAATTGACAAACCAAATGCAAATTTGTAATATACAATAAACTATTTTGATATGTGGATCCACTTTGAAATGACTAAATAAAATTAGATAATATATTATATTATGAATGACAAAATTTAAATTCATAAGAAAACACAAAAAACAAAGTTGAAGACCTTGATTCGATGGAATATACAGTTATAGTGCAATATTGCAGTCTTGTCATAAATAGAGGCAGAGGGTTCCATGGGAAGAGAATAGAGCCCAGAAATACAACTTGTATCCTGACCAGAGTTCAAAGAAAAGTCAATAGAGGAAAAATGACTTTTCTACAAACAAGACACCTGGTTTTCTATATGTTTCCAATGCCCTTGTGACCTCCTGTATAAAATGGCTCATAGTGAATCTTAGGAGGAAACACAAAGCTGAAAAGGATACAATCCTTAGGAAAACATATAAAAGAAAACCTTTGTAACTGGGCTAGCTTGATGCATGTTGCTTGAGCTACAGATAACCCACCCCTCTGCTGTGGACTATCCTTGGGGCTAGATGTGATCTGACCTTTCTCCTGTGTTCCATGTAAACTTCTACCGACTACTAGGGAATAGCGTGTGTCATTGTGCTCAACTTTGCAGTCTCCAGTGGCCCTAAGCCAAGGCAGATATACCATTAGCAGGGACACAGCTAAGTTTTGCAGTGGAAAAACAATTCCTAATATATCCTCCACAAAGCCCAATAATTGCCTCTCTTGTGCCAGCCACTGTTTAGCTGTGCTCAGAATGCAGCTTCCTCATCACTCAGGAATTCTGCAAACTCTGGGGGAAGATTGCCAAAAACCTAAGGACTAGCAAAGCTTATGCACATGCTTCAGGGTACATGAACACACATTGTGTTGTGGAAGGGGATGATACACACAACACATTACACATTTCTTGTGTGAAACTGATTTCCTTCTGATCATCTCAATTCTTAGATCTGCTTCCTCATTCACCCATAACCCTGTAGGTGGTTACCATCTCTAAGTAAAAGTCTCAATTCTGTTTTCCTAAATATAATGATTGCCTGCTTTATAGCCATGCAACTTTAATAATTAAAACATCTCAGGATCCTGAGGCTATAACTGCCACAATTTAATCACAAAATGTCAAAATTAGAAAAGACTCATGTCTCATGGTCATGGCTAACTTTAGATACTTTGTGCCAGTTGAATGAACGCTAAGGCACTGGAAGTTTACAAAAGGTACTAGAGGTGAGTGGGGAAAAGTGGAAAATACTCAGGTACCCTGGCTCCTAACTCACCACCTGCAGGTCTCAGCATTTATATTGTTTGGCTGACTTACTGCTACTGATAAAATCGTAGGTAAGAAAATGAGGATCACACTACCTATTCATCAGAGTACCAGTAGCAAGTCCTTGGTAGAAGGCAAATGGAGGAGAATCTACTGTGTCACTAGGGTGGGGTGATGATAATGAAGACACATTTCACCATGTTCTTTAGGCTGCTATAACCACTGTGGTGCAGACACATATACATGTGTAGATTTTTAAAGAGACACCTGGTTAACAAAAGAACATATGTTTGACTTGGAAATGCAATATATTTAATTAAAATATTTTTAATACAAATGTTAAGCATTGACTAAGAGGTCAGTGATTCTTGCAGTCTTAGTGGTACAATGAGATCTGTGACCCCTTCAATAAATCCTACCTGGAGTTGCCTCTTTGGTGGACTATGTGACCAGATGGCCAAGAGCACAATATCTATGAGGTCTCAGACAGGCATCTGAAACATTTCCGAATCTATAACCTCTAGACTTCACTGGTAATATATTCATGTTCCAGGAGTGATTGTATTTACTCTCACACATATGCTTATCCTTGTGCTTTTTTTCTTTATCCCACTTTTCACTCTGGTTAGCACACAGTTGTGCCCAGGTGTCTGCCCAGCTCATGGTCTGACTATGCCTCTCAGTGCCCCCCTGATCGTTTCTCTCCAGTACTCAGCTCTCCACACTGGTCTTGCTTATGTGTGATTGACATCTAAGAGTAACACCAACCTCACTCTGCGAGAAACTCTTACGCCCTTGGTCCTGTATGCTCATAAGCCCAGCATCAGCGATACTTCAGGGGCTTTGACAAACATGAATGCAGGAAGAAAGCGTTTTCTAATGATCGCAAAGGAAAAGGGTGGTTCAGAGAGACTGGCAGGGACAGGTCCTGGGGCAGATCTATTTCCAACTTTATGACATTTCTCCCAGCCACCCCAGGATCAGGAAACCTGACATAACAGGGATGATGCTGGTGTTTTCAGCTCTTTTCTACTTGTGTTCATTTCCCAAGAGTCAGCCTGACCATGGCGTTTGTTAATCTAATTATTCCTCAGGAAAACCAAGCAGGATCACACAAAATCAACATACCTCATTACACTTTACTGATTAATTTACTTCAGAAGAAATATGAATTTCCTGTATCTTCCCTTGGGCCACACTTAGTGATGCCATCATGGACACTGCAGAGTGCAGCATTTGCCACCAGGCGCTGGTTGTTCTGATGTAATCTGGAACGAGTCAGGCTCTCATCTAGTCGAATCTGGAAAAGCATCACAAGACCCCATCAATGCTGCTTTTAGTACAGTATTATACCAGACATACAGAGTCATAAGAGATCCTGGAGGGCCTCAGGGAGAGTTCCTGTCTAGACTCTTCCAAAAGCATCAACAAACTACAGTTTCCATTAATACAACCTAACTGCTTAATTAATTGTGTTTGGAAATGGTCTCTACATCCTGCCAGGAGTGCTATCAGAGGAAGGGAATGTTTCTACAGTCTGGACCTCAGAGAAAGCTGCCCTAATTCAGTGCTAAAAGTGACTGATGGGTCTTGATGCCATGCCAACCAGCGGAAGTTGTTTATGCCAATGTTTCCCAATATAACCAATGCAAGGACTAAGGAAGTAGAATAACTAAGTACTCGAGAGCACACGTGGTCCTCACAGTGCAGTCAGCTTGCAAGAGCAAAGGAACTAAGTCATTTTAGATGCATGGAGGCTAAGCAATTTACTCAAGGTCATAAAATGCCAAGACATAAACTCATATTTTTCCCAGTGTAGCTAATATGCAGGCATTTCTATCCATCCCTTGCTGTGCATCATTATTCATTCTCAAAGGGAGGTAATTCGTACCAGGGAGCTAGTTCTTTCAGAAAAGTGCATGCTGTGTGAACATGAGTTCAAAACCCAGTAGCCTTGTAAAAGAAATCTTAGCACAGTGGTCTGGCCTTGTAACTCCAGTGCAGACACAGGCAGTTACCAGGACCTGGCTAGTCAGTCAATCTAGATGAATTGGTATCAGTCCAAGTGAGAGACCTTATCTCAAAAGACAAAGTGGAAGCCCTTGGAGAATGGTATACAAGCTTGATCACTGGCTGCCACACTCATCTGCATGTACATAAATATGTACACACAAACACATACATAGTTACCATTTCAAATATAAATAGTTTTTTTTTTTAATTTTAAAAAGATAACTTCCATAGCTGTTAATTGATTTCTGCTTGTTTCCTTGATGTTTTTACTTCTCACTCTCATTTCAGGCAGAGAATTAAGCCATCACTTCCATTTCCTAGCATAAGGGACATTTCTTAGACAAGAAAGAAACACTTGAAATTCAATAGGTCTGATATTCATCATAGAATTTTGTCCGTGAAAGAAATTACCACCATATGTTTGCATAGACTGGGCAATCAAGTGAAGGTTCCAGAGGATAAGGGAGGAAAGAGAATCATAAATAAGCAGTCCTCTGAGAGGAAACTGAAAGATCAGAATCACATCAAACAGAATGCTCCAGGCACATCAGACATTTGCCTCCTTAGAAATGTTAACAAGGAATGTTGCATTAAAAGTAAAACACAGTGTCCATAATCGTAAGTGTTAGGATGCCCTCTTAATGTTAGGTGAGCTTCTACCACCACAAGGACAATCTTGTACTTTCCCTAAAGGTCCTTTCTAATTACATGAAGCTCTGCCATCTAGGGTATGTCTTAAGTCTAACTACTTAGAAAAGGACACATATAACATGTTAATTAAATGCTGATTCAAGTGATGATAGGGCCAACAGCACAGTCAGAGTAATGGATAGATAAAACACAATTGGTATGCATTAGAATACATCACATAGACACCAAAGCAATGTGCACGTGTGTTGACAACATAATGTGGAGCAAAAGATAAAAGGAGTAGTAGAAAACAGAATCCGTAGCAAACTGATATGCACCTATCCAAACAATTGTCCTAGTCAAACCTATAGAGTGGAGATATAATCATAATCCCTATGAGAAAGTCTTTGGAGTGGGAAGAATGTGAGGAAATAGGAACAAAAAATAGTGTACAGAATAGTGTACAGAATAGCAAGAGGTTATTTATCAAGGATATATGAGCACCAGAGTCAGGTGGAGGAAAGCAGATTTCTGTTACCATGACTGGTCCATTCTACCGACATGTCTAGCACCATAGGCAAGTATAAAACCTGTTATAATGTACAGATTATATGTCTTACTCTCTAAAAATCATGCTGAGTAGGTAGATCTGCACATCTTGAACTCATATGAGCATGAAAAGTGTATCATTGAGTTTTGTCATGCCTACTTGAGCTTTAAGCTCAGCTACGTGTTGTTGTCTGAGTTTCTGCCCTGCCTGGTTCCTGCAGTTGTTAAGTCCCAAAGAAATCACACAGAGGTCTACATTAACTATAAACTGATTGTCCCATTAGTTCAGGCTTTTATTAACTCTTATAACTTATATTATCCCATTATTCTAGTATATGTTAGCCACATGACTTGGTACCTATTTCAGTGAGGCAGTCATATCTTGCTTCTTCTGTGGCTAGGCAAAAGACTACATCCTTTCCCCCAGAACTCTCCTATTCTCCTTGACCCGCCTCTACTTCCTGTCTGTTGTCCCACCTATACTTCCTGCCTGGCTAGTGGCCAATCAGCATTTATTTAAAATTTAATTGACAGAATAAAGACCATGGTCCCACACCAACATGTAACAAAGTTAATCGGGGAAGAGAAGTGATGGACTCCACAGAGCACCAGGACTTTACTTCTGAATTGTGACTTAATACTCCATACCCCAGTGTGAGCTAAAGGCTCTACTGGGGTTTGGAAGGCAAAGGTTAAAAGGTGGTGTAGGTATAGTTTAGAACTCATTCCTCTGTCCATGGAAAAGCCCTATTTTTTGTGATCCATAAATATAGGGAACATTCTTCCAAAAAATCTTGCCTGGCACACCAGTCTTAATTCCCAGATGAGAGTCCAGTTCTCAGGGCATGGGAGCCACAACTTCTTGGAAATCACAACTCCTACCTCCCATGTTCCACCTTGAATGTGACCAAAATCCTAAACCCTACGAATAGTGTCCTGCGTGATTTCTGAGATGCAGTTCACGATATTAGTATATTTTTATTTTGTACTGTGATAAAATACAATGACAAAAGGCAGAAAGTAAATATTTTGGCTAACAGCTCTATGGATATAGACTGTATTACAGTAAGAAAAGCATGTCATGACAGCAGGGGCTGGAAGCAGAGTCAGCATATTTCATCCACACACAGGAAGCACAGAGTAGGAGAGTTTCCAGGAAGTGAACTAAAGCTTTACACCCTTAAAGTTCATGCCCAGTGACATACTTCATTCTGTTTGTGTTAAATGTGATTTTATTACTAAGTGAATTATTAATAGTGTTTATAATTTTTTTTACTATGGATTGAAAATTTAGAAATGCCACATATTGAATAAAAATTAAATGCAATGAGGATTTTTAAAGCACAGGCAAACAATTATAAAGTTTACAAAGCAAAGAAGCTTAATTCTTTTGTTGATTCTGGCTTTAAAACAATTAGTGGGGGAGTCTATAGATTTAAATACAAGGTATTTTACAGCTTTAATGATATATTACTGACAAATCAAAGTTTTAAGTGCTTATGTCACACAATGAGGAGATCTCATATAGTATATGCTATTTAATGATTATCATAGTCATACTCTTTAATATACCTATACCTCACAAAGTTATCTTTTCTATTGTGAGAAATTTAAGAAGTTCTCATTTAATATGCAAATATGTGGTTAATTATTGTTGACTATGGTTAATGATCTCTAGGAATCACTCCTAGATGAAACTTTATATCCTTTAATGCCATTTTCCTGTTCTTCACCCAGCAAGCCCTAAACAGAGTTCTTTCTGCACCTACAAGATCATCTTTGAGTTTTTACAAGTAAAATGGGGCAGTTTTGTCTTGTGCTTGGATTATTTATTTAACATGATGTCCTCTAGGTTCATCCATACCTTCACAAATGAGAAGAGTTTTTTTTTTGTAAGGCTCTACTCTTACATGGAGAGTCGGATTGCTTGTCCGGCTACCCACCTAGCTTACTCCCAGAAATAACCACACAGAAACTTTATTCATTAAAATAATGTTTGGCTCATTAGCTCTAGTTTCTTATTGGCTAATTCTTACATCTTAATTTAACCCA
>CAWTZC010000415.1:0-20297 GCA_963919715.1 Microtus obscurus
TGAAAGAGCAATCACTGGTGTAGTTTAGCTTGATTTTACTTTTTATTTCCTGACTTTGCTGACAAATCTGTACCCTGATTAGGGTATGTTTCCTGTAATCCTAAATTAGAATACCATTTTCATATTGAAAACTCACTTTGTCTAATCACCACACCATATATGCATACAGCATTTCAGTGTACTAATGATATAGAAAATTATTTTCAGTTAGTAATAAAATTATGAGTCACTGTAAAGTGTTAAATATGAAAGACAAAATTACTGGCTTGCAAAATAAATTTGTATTCTAAGGTTGTCTTCATGCTAAATTATCTGGGATGGCACAGACACATGGCTAACTGCTAAACTTGGGTTGATAATAGACTACAATTCAAAGTTCATATTTTAATAGTCTTTGCCAGGTATCGATTTCTTTTCATCTGATATGAACAGCTTTTTATAAAATCCTGTTCTGGAATTTTTCTGTTCCAATCCTGGTGACAGGAATCCAATGAGAACCCAGGAAGGAGGTAAAGAACTTCCTTTACCTTGAATTCAGTGGTTCCATATTTATTTTTTAAGTCAGTGGCAACATGACAAATTTTATCAGAGCATTCATTAAACTCTTTTTTTTGTCTCTGATGTTAGGAACTGTGACTAACATCATATAGTTATGCATGGCATTCTTTCTAATCTTTCTCCAGCCCTTTGTTGTTTCATTACCTCCATGCCCACCTCTGAGTCCTCCAGGAGAAGACAGTTAAAGGATCCCATGGAGGCAGTGGGTGTTATTTACAGTCCACAGAATATTTCTTGTTCATTGGGTTATCTTTGTGATTGGTATTTATTTTTACTTCCCTTTTATAGGGTAAATATTGTCATGGGCTCAGTTTGATGTTGTTTCCTGTGGCCATGCTTTGCCAGAATCACAACACTGTTCCAGTTACAATGATAATGGTCAACCACAACTACACTTGCAATGCTTCCTTGTGCCTCTTCTTTCTTCCTTCCTGCATCTACTGCTTCATGGTCAGTGACAATGCTTAAACCCCATTTTAAAACTTTTTGCAGTAGCCTCTTATTTTCAAGATATAGCATTCCTCCTTTCAATCACCCGCTACTTCTCCTCTAGACCACATGGTCTACCATTATGGCTCATGCAGGCAGAGCTGTTTTTTCAGGTGGTGGTATCTCTGTAGTTGGAAATAGTTAGCACTGTACAGTGAGATGTGTCAGGCCTGCCTTTTATGTGCATGGAGTGTGACTGAGCTGTTGACTGGAGTCAGATCCAAACAGTGGCTTGGCCCATATCACAATTCAGAGAGGTCCTTTAAAAGCCTATCTCCAGGCCTGGAGAGATGGTTCAGTAGTTAAGAGTGCTTGTTGCTCTCCCCTAGAGGAGTTGAGAGCTCAGTTCCTAGGCACCCAAATATGGTGGCTCACAATGGCTAAAATCCTAGCCCCAGGGGAATATGATACCCCATTGCCTTCACAAACAATGGTTTTCATGTGGACACATACACACACACACACACACACTTAAATAATTTTAAAGAGTTAGTCTCCAAACTCATTGTAGTCAATGGTAAATGGCCATTGTCTTGAAACCAGGCATACCAGCTCATGCCTGTAATCTCAGCATTTAGGAGGTTGAGGACAGTTTCTTTCTTTCCTGGACTTCCTATGGAGCTTCAGGAAAACCTAATGAAAGTGTGAAAAAGAAAGAAACATGCAAAGTGTTCAAAACTCACTCCCCAAGGGAAAGTTAGTGTCCAAAGTCTGTACACTGAGCCCTTTAGAGGGTTTTACTGATTCTTAGTCTTCGGCTGGGCGTGGTGTGCATTTTGTTCTAAGTTAGGGAATCTGTCTCACTGGTCACATTCCATCTTCTTTCTGTCCAGGTTTCTTGGCAGACAGCTACCCAGAGAGTAACAAGGTAGGCATTTGCTGAAAGAACAAGAAAGGGAATCTCACCTATCATCCATGGAAGTGCTTGAACTTTGAATGTCAAGAACTGACCAATCAGCCAACCTTGCTGTGATGTTTCACAATGATGACCCAAAGACTCACCCAAACTCACCACAGCTAAACTATTTTCAGCTACCCAGGAGGTGAGGAGCCATAGCTGCAACACACTCAGGAAGTTCTTAAATTTGCTTAGAGGGCCTCTGTGGTGTACAATATATATAATATATATTTTAAAAAGTGCTACATTAGGGACTGAAATTACAATACAAATTGCATAGCTTTTCTAGTCTGGCTTAAACATTCTTATACCCTAAACAACCAAGAAGAATGTGAATATTTTTTATTTAAAATATGTTATATTTATGTCATATTCACCTGGATATTTCTCGTGAAGACATCTCTCTTGTATAAAGTAGTCACTTAGACAGGGTCAGATGCTCAGAAGAAACTTCAATATCTGACAATCGGTATGCTGTCACTTCTTCTCATCCAGGGTGAGTAAACTATGCCTGACTGAGGTGAAGGCTGCTGCTTTGTTTTCTTCTTAGCTTTTTGTAGAAGAGTGTCTCTGGATACTTTTAATTCAGTGTGAGTACAGAAACCTGGTAGTGTACTGTGTCATGTCTCTGGTGAGTAACCATGACTAAATCTGCAAACTGACTTGAAAGTGTAAAATGATATTTTTTTTATTTGTTAAAAAAAAATAACAGGATAAAGCTCCCCAAAGTATAACTTAAAAATTAGTAGGCATCATATCAGAGGTCAAGTAAAATGTGGTGTTAAATTAAAAGGCAATATTTAAACTGTGTCAAATTACTTCCTCATCTGGATGGGAGGTAATGGGTGGCTGTTTCTAAAGGACCTTAAGGGAAGTCCAGAAAAAGCTGATGAAAGAACAGCCTTAATGAATTCTTAAAATGTTCTATGGAAGGGTTTAATCAAAAAAGGAACTTGGCTGCTTAATTAAAATGATATCAGAATCTTAAGCTCCAGGAAGAAAGTTCCAGAGATAGGAGAAATTCCTTTTTTGCTGTGTACATTTGTATTATTCTCTTTACATACAAATACTATTGAGGATGGCAACTTTTCCATCAGTAAAGAATGGAATATCAAAATACTTTATTAAAAATATATACATTCATATACAAATTCGTATATACATATTCACATAGATGTACATGTATATTCAAATAAAGCATATGAGTCAAATACTAAAATTAGAATATTATTAATATTAATATTAATAGTATTAAATTCTTCCCCATTGAAGCAAATCTTTTACACAAAAAACTGATAAACATTGGTAAAAGTTTTTGTTTACCTTATTTTTCTATAAAGAGCCATTCTTTAGATTAACAAAATATTTAGTAATAACTATTTTCTGTAATATGAATGAAGACATTATATGATCATGATTAAAGGTATATATACTAATAAACTATGTATGGTTTTGAATGTAATGAAACTGGTAAGACCTGAGTAAATTTTATGGATTTTACCAATCTCAGTTTTCTAGTTTTTACTTGCATTCTAGATATGTAAGATCAACAACGGGAAATAAAGTCCACAGTACAAATGGATTCCCTATACTACTGTTGCTGGTGTATATTTTTTTAAAAACAAGCTAACAACATTTTTTATAGTCTTGATATAAACATGAACTAACATCATTTTCCCATTCTTCGTTTTTCAAACCCTCTGTTAGATCTCTTCCTAAAGTACAATTCTGTTATATTGTTTAATAAAAGACAGCCCACATCGGAAATGGTAGATGCACTGTTGTTCATGGGAGTCCATTCTTAATCCAAGTTTCATTTTTACATTACAACCATAGCACACAAATGTGTTTCCCCCTGTTCTCGTCTTTCCCCTACAATTATACTTCAGAGTAAACTTTCACATGTAGATTAGTGAAAGCCTCCAGCAGAAAACTTAATCCTATAGAAAAACCTAAGCAAGGAAACTCAACGAAGCACCACTGGGTTCATCTGCTTGCAATGCTGTGTGCTCCTTGAGATGATTGTTACCATCTGTTCTTAACAAAGCCAAGCCCCAGGGCTGAAAATGGGACCGTCAACTGTGACGTTCAAGCCACCCAGAATTTCTTACCCACTGACCACAGGAAGTGTCTTTTTAAACCACTCAGGTACACAGCTGAAGAATGGAGTTTCTAGATGATTTGTGCATAGGAGTAAGCTTGCATTATTTTGTTCAAGGTACACGTCTTTTAAAAACAAGCAAACTGAACTATAATATTGGAATTCAAGTTAAGTCCTAAAATACAGAAAGAGAAGTGACTAGAAGGTTAAATTGATAGTGAATTCTAAAAATATTCCTTTCTTGGTTTGTAGGCAGAAATTAGAAAAAAGGCACATGGTTCACTAAAATTTATGATTAATAAAAGTGGATAGTAACATATTTTAAAAGATATCTATATTTCTGTTAAAATGAAATTGACTTAGTCATGAATAAAATATATTTACTCAACTTTCTTATTGTTTCCTATTTGAACAAAGATATAAATAAATATATTAGTCGAGACTGTCCCTGAACTCTTGATTCTCCCACCTCACTCCTCCTGTGGGAACAGGTGTGTGCCATCATACATGGCAAAGATCTAGGCCGTAAAGTTAGAAATTCTTATTTGAAAATTAGCATAGGCTCATGAAAATATACAATGTGTAAGGATTTTACCAAGCAAACCCCAGTAGAGTGTGTTGGATTTTCATTATAGTGTTTATAAGAGATTTTTACGGCAGGCCAGTCATCTTCCTTTTCAGGAAGCCTCCACAAAGAAGATTGCTTTGCAAGCTGGGTGCACTATGGGAAACACATCTCTTTAGAAGCAAAGAAATGAAAACAAATCTCTCCTTTGGAATGCTTCTTACCAGGACATTTTACAGTGTTAGGTGTACATGCCTAGGGATAGAAAATATCCCACGACTCATATCTTCAGCGGGCATTAGATTCCTTTTCACACCTCTTTCCTCAAGTTTTGAAGATGTTGTTAATGTCTAGCATTTATTTTGAATTACTTCTCTGGAAAGTGGCAGTGGCTAAAAGAGTGGGGGGTGCAGAGAAAAGGAAAATGGAGCATTTGGAAGAATACATAACTATCTGAAACAGATACAGTAAAACTCAATATCTCATTGAGTATCAGTTTGGATGTTTCTGTAAGTTCTGAGAAATGTTTTAGGTATACGTTTATTTGTAATATATATAAGGATTGGGGTGGAGGGGGACTGTTAACAAAGGGAGAAGAAGGCAGAACATAATTGAGATGGTCCTTTCTCTTAACCAATTACTTGAAGTAGGTCCTGCGATGGTTAAGTGATTCTGAGAAGTGAGACAGATAACTGTGTCTATGTTTTTTGTCTTAATGTCAGTGTTGCTGAACTATATTAAATTCTAAGATATGTCCATAAAGGTCAGCCTGATGATAATTACTTAGCACTGTGGATTGCCATTTGTGGGAGCACCAAGGTTTCTAGCAGTTCTAAGAGAGAAAAAAAAGACACAGATGTACAGGTGTTATTCAGACATTATTTGGGCAGAGTTTACCAAATATTTAATTGAGATGATTGGGAGAGATGAACTGTTTTGAGTGGGGGTAAGTAGGAGGGGCACCATAGTGTGAAAACAATTTAGTTGTCTGTGTACAAAAAGGAAAGAGACTCAAGTAGAGTTGGGAGTTTAGAAAGACTTAAAAGGAAGGTCAAAAATACGTGTCTGGGGAGTGAGGAAGAGCGAGAGGGAGAGAGGTGGGGGTCTGGAGAGCATAACGGTAGTGGATGCTGCTTTCATTCTTTCTGAGTTTGCCTGCTGTGACTGGGTTAACACATCAGGGATCAGAAACACAGAGCAAGACATGGATATTCCAACCAGACTGTACCAAAGGAGAGAAATGCCAACCTAGGAAGTGCGAATACAGGTAGGGCTTGGTTTTAAATAAATTTTTTGTGAGCTTTGGACTGGCTATTAAGCTTAAGTAGCCTTAGGCAAGTTAACACACTCTCTCTTAGGTTCCTCACTATCCAATTTGATATCTTCTTTATTAAGCCATCAAAAACAAATATTTTGGCACATAATATGTGCTTTAAAATCTGTTGAACACAAAATCAATAAGTATTTGTTATTATAAAAGTAGGAAATTCTGTGTGGAATTTTATAATACTAAAGGAATTTGCCATTGGTTTGTACATCTTGCCTCTATTTTCTAAACAGAGTTTTTAGAGACAACTTTGATGTTCACACACTGAAAAAAAGTTCCCTCCCATCTCCTTTCGCTTGTAGTGTTTTTTGACAAAGTCACAGAGAGAATTTCCTGTGCTTTGGTTCCTGGGTCACATTAGAAGTTTGTGGCATTACTGCTCATCCTACTATGCATCTGTGTACCTCAACAGAGGATTCAAGAGCATCACCACAGCACATTATGTCCCTTCCTCTTTTAATGCTTAATGTCTCCTCCCTAGTTTCCTGCTGAGCTCTGAGATCCACATCGTTCTTAAGCATAAACACATCGCCTCTGAATCAGCCTTGGACCATCACTTCTCATGGCAGGTACGTGTGCCCCCGTCATAGCAATGATAAAATAATAACCGAAATGATGACTCACAGATTGAATAATTTCAGAGCCTGCGTTAATAAAAATAAAACAGAAAGTACATAATCAGCATTGGATATTTTTAGACTTTCCATGCTTCAATGCTCTCTGCATTCACTGTTTTCTTGATTCCACATTTTGGAATTTAAGCATGACTTTATGAAGCTAAACCTTCGGCAAATTTTTTCTGAGTTAGGGTGTGGTTTTTGTTAAATTTAGAATAAAACTGAAGCTAAATTGTTTAACTCATCAGCATCGTGTTTCTACTACGGGAATAAGAATGCCAATTAATAAAGACACAAGTCTTGCAAATTTATAAATTTGCTTTCTGTGCTTCGCCTCTTTACTGAAACCTCGTACTGTTGTTAGTGGCAGCAGTTATTTTTTGACAACAATCTAATGTTAAGAGAGTCATCAAATATGGAAATGTTTCAAGCAATAAGCAAGTGGCTTTGGATATGAGTTATGGTATTGTTGAGAAAGCAGAAAGTCAAAGGTTAGTTTTGTATCATAAGTCAGAGGGCTGTGAACTGAACTCAGATCCTCAATCCATACATCATTGTGGACCCTCTCACCACACCAGTGTTTTCCTTCATACCTCTGCAAGTCACTAGTCTGAGCGTGGTCTGCATTCAGACTTGGAGAGAACACATTCAGTGATGGTAGTCTCCTGACAAGGAGAGAATATGACAAATGACAGACTCTGATCTTGACACTATTCTGTTAGATTTCTGTTAGGCACTTACTAGCTTTATAACATAAAAAAATAACATTGTGAGCAATCTTTATTTTTTCTTATCTCTCTAAAGCAGAATTTTTAAATCCATGATATTGCTGTAAGGAAAAGAATTGTCTGTTTATCAAGCCCACTAGGCACCATGACTGCTTGTTGATCTATTCTTACTGTAGAGAGAAATTTCACTGCAGATTTAAAGAGTTAGTGGCAAATGATTCTAATGATGCAGAAAATACGTATGAATAACCACATCAAAGAATAAGGTACATCACATCAAAAGATTGCTATTGGGTGGAGTTCTGAAGCAATGTTTTCATTCCCCAGTGTTACACTGGAGAGACATCGGTGCCATCATAAAAGGGGATTTGGTTTCTTCCTTTTCTTAAGGACTTCGGTGCTCTATGTTTGTACTTTACTCTGTTAGTTATTAATCTATATGTTTGGCATTTTTCTATAGTTTCTAGGATCAATCTGTGGAGGTTGATGTCTGTGATCTTTGGAACAAAATGTCTTTTGTTGATGGTTACTTTGGGAGTTTTGATGAAAAACTGTAAGTATTTCTATGCAAATCTATAGAAAAAAATCAAAATTGTAATGAACTAATTTAATCATGAATATTTAATTTTTAAATGTATTATATTTTTATTCCATAGATACATGTCAAACTAATCTTTAATAATGTCTTACAGCATTCACTATACAGAATATTCAACCAACACCTTTTCCAACTTCCGTCGAACAAGGTAGGTTCCATTTTTTTCACAAATATAATTAATAGGGGCTGGAGAGATGGCTCAGTGGTTAAGAGCATTGCCTGCTCTTCCAAAGGTCCTGAGTTCAATTCCCGGCAACTACATGGTGGCTCGCAACCATCTGTAATGAGGTCTGCTGCCCTCTTTTGGCCTGCAGACATACACACAGACAGAATATTGTATACATAATAAATAAAAATAAATATTTAAAAATATATAATTAATAGAGGATAAGGGCAGAGTGGTTCACTCTCATGTACAATAACATGGTTGCACTCAGTAAAATTGTCTCATTGTATTGTGCTGCAATCTAAGGAAAACAAAATTACACTGAATTGTGTGTGTTAGCCTACTTAAGAAGTTCTTTAAGTAGACACTGCATAAAGAAGATATTCACTTTTTCCTCATAGTTTTAGAAGTTTTGGTCATATTGTACCTATGCAAAGACAATGCATCATGGTGGAAGCATGTGTGGGTGCAGAGCATTTCATGTAATGGCTAGAAACCAAAGAGAGGAAGAAGATGAATAGGAGGGTTTCCATTCTCCATTCAAAGTCTATTTCTGTACTCTGAAAAGAGCTACCATATTCTACATTTAAAGGGCTTATGAGTGCCTCATTGCACCGAGTTGGGTGCCAGTTTTCTCATGGATGGGCTCTGGGGAAGATTCCAGGTATAACGTCTAGCAAAACATTTTTGTAAATTTTATGAAAAGAGAAGATACAGTCTGAAATGCCAGATACATGTTCCTTAAGGAGTGCTCATGAATAATTAATAAGTAGAATTAAACGACAATAAACATTGTAGAAAATCTCATTTTTGTTTTCCAGTAACCTTTCCTTTCATATTCTTTCCTCTCTTGAACTTCTGTGATTCAGAATACAGTGTAGACATCTCTGTAATTATAAACATTACTTACTCTCAAGAAAAAGCCATCAACTCTATTTTAATATTATTTTTCAAATGCTTCTCAAGTTTGTAACTTTCTGATCATACAGTTAACTTCTCTTATTTGAATTTAGTATGATTTATGTGGTGAAGATTCGAGTGCTTACTATGTGTCATTACGTTTATTACAAAGGAAGAGAGATGCTGAGAGGACACACTGTCAGCCATAATCTTTCCATCAGTGTACAAGCTATTTGGTTTATTTATCCTTATTTTTTAATGTTTTTTTTTTTTTTATTTATTAAAAATTTCCACCTCCTTCCATCCTCCCATTTCCCTCCCACTCCCCCTCACTCCCCCTCCCTTTCGATCTCCAGTCCTAAGAGAAGTCAGGGTGCCCTGCCCCGTGGGAACTCCAAGCCCCCCCCTCCATCCAGGTCTAGGAAGGTATGCATCCAAACAGACTAGGCTCCCAAAAAGGCAGTACATGCAAGAATTCTTTCAAAGTACTGTATCTTTCTCTGACTCAGGGAATTGGTAGGAGACTCCCCTATAAGCCAGTTTCATCTTATTAGTCCTGTGTTCACAATGCTCAGCTGTGGGTACCTCCTCAAAGTCATCTTCTGACTACCACTCCATCCTGTTCTCTGCTACCTGCTGGATTTCCTTTTCCTTTTCATCTCATTATTTTTAAACATTAACTAGGGATGGAAAATTATTTAATTTTGAATATACCTTTAGAATATCCTCTCCATGAAGCAGAGTATTTGGATTAATGGACCCAAAATGTGGTGTGTATAACCTATTCTGAAGGAATATTTGAAGAAAAAAAATGAATAGTTAGCAAATACTTTTTGAATATAAAGTAGCATCAAAGAAGTTGGAATCTGTAATGACATGTTTTGTCTTTTAGTTTCTGAATGCTGTACTTGCCTAGAAAAGTGGGTTGGATATCAATGTAACTGTTACTTCATTTCCAAAGAAGAAAAGTCTTGGGAAGAGAGCAGAGATTTCTGCGCTGCTAAGAATTCCAGTCTTCTTCATCTCAAAACCAGAAATGAAATGGCATGTACTTCACTCCAGTTTCTTACATTCTTTCTTACCTATGAACGTGTGCTGCCCAGATGAGCTGAGCACTCTGATTGGTGAAGTCTTTATCACCAAGTAGACTGTGATGGTCCTGAGATCCTCAGTTTGATATGCCTTGAAATATTCTTAGAAAGTCTACTAAAATAAGCTTCAAAGATTTGTAGTATGGGGTAATTTTTTGAATAAATTAGGAGCTAATGTGCAGCTCCTTAAACTTTTCTAGAATTGGTAGGCTTTTAACTTTCACAAGAGAACCACCAGAGGAACTTTTAATTATTATTTGTTGGAACAGAATATTTAATCTCTTTCATGTGTTATATGACTTTTTGCCATCTTTCTGGAATGTAATGTAGAATCAACAATGGATCATATGAACATAAAATTACTTAGATTATGATTGTTATCGTATGTTTCATAGAGTAGTAAACCTAGGTAATGACATGCCAAACAAATACTCTACCACTGTGCCATATTCCCAACCTGGATGTAGTGGGGAAGGCCTCGGACTTTCCACAGGGTGGGGTGCCTTGGCCTCTCTTAAGATTAGAGGGGAGTGGGGAGGAGGGTGGGAGGAGGGAGCGGGAGGAGAGGAGGAAGTGGGAATTTGGATTGGTATTTTTTAAAGTAATAAAATATAATAATATTAAAAAAATGTTTTACTGTGTGTTTGAGACAGAGGGACATATCTCTTACTTACCTTTAAACTCTCAAACAAAGTGGAACTCTGCTTCAGTCTCCTGAGTACCAAGGATTACAGGCCTGAATCACCAGGCTCCTCTTGGAAATCACTTAACTTTTATGAAAAAATTCTCACACTCTCCATGGTCTGCTCAGATTAAAGAGGTTATAAGTATGAGGGTTATCTCACAAGATGTTCTCATTGGGGTCGCATTTGATCATCGATCTTACTAAAGCAGGTTGATGCACCATGGAGTCTCATGCTCTTTATGACAATTTTCAAGTTTTAAGAAGCAAGATTTTGTAGTGTTTTTCCATATGAGTCATTTACCACAAAGGTAAATAAAAATTTTAAAGCATGTGACTATGCTTCCCAAATCAGAAGTTCAAAAAGATTTCAATTTGAGTTTTTTTTTTCCTGAATGCCTTTTAAAATGGGTGTTGATCTCAGAGTTCATTCAGACTTGGTTATCTTGTTCTTTCTGCTTCTAAGCAGAAATTTATGAGCTCCAGTCAAATCCATTTCTGGATTGGAATGCATTATCATGAAGAACGGAATGCCTGGCTATGGGAGGATGGCTCAAGCCCTTCAAAAGATCTGTAAGTTTCTGGCTATTGAAGAAGGTTTGGGGGCATATTTTTGTGGATATATTCTAGCTATGAGGACTGAAAAATCACTGCCAGGTACTAAGAAGTTCAAATATGTTGTGCAGAGCCTGAGAATATATAAAAATGCCAAAGGACAAACAGGATTGGTCCACCCATAACATTCAAGTTCACGTTCAGGTAACATGAAAGTTGTATACCTGAGACCCTAAGAAAATTTTCTTTGCTGTCTTTTCCTTGCTGTAAAATAATAGAAAACGCCGGATGTGTCTATGCGTGCTCAGGTGGTCTCAGATAAAGGCATGCCCAGAGAACACAGCAGGTTCATTTTTGCTCTTCTAATGAATTCCACTATTTTTCTTATCATCTTTAAATATTCAACAACTATTTTCTGTAAAAGTGTTTTTCTTGGATCTCATTCTCATTCACAAGCATGAAATCTAAAGGCCCACACAGTGACTAAGTTTATGTTCTTTCCTCATAGCTTAGGTCAACTCATAGATTTTCTCTCATGCAGTGTAATCTTATTGCAGTTTTTCTTCTCTCAACTCCTCCCAGATCCTTGCTCCTTCTCAAAAAAAGATCTATACGAACCACAATTAAGAGCAGACCTAATGCCTAGCAGTTGTTGACCACACGAAGCAGCACAAAATGAGTTGAGTGGCAGAGAGATTTTGTTGCTGTTGTTTGTTTGTTCATAATGTCTTGTCAGGGTACTTTTTCTAACCTTTCAGATTTTTTGTGTACATATTATGTTTCCCACCTTATTTTTCTGGGTTTTCTGTATGTACTAATGTGTGTCTCAGTATCTATATATGTCTCTTCTGCTTTTGCTTTGGTTCCTTCTTCTTCTTCTTCTTCTTCTTCTTCTTCTTCTTCTTCTTCTTCTTCTTCTTCTTCTTCTTCTTCTTCTTTTGTCATACTTCTTAATCAAATAGGGGAAGACCAACATATTATCAAAAACATTTCTGGCCAGACGTGGTGGCACACACCTTTAATGCCAGCACTAGACAGACAGAGGCAGGGATATGTCTTTGAGTTCCAGGCTGGACTGCTCTGTGAGTTCCAGGTCAACTAAAGCTATATCCCAAGACCTTGTCTCAAAACAAAGCAAAACAAAACAAAAAAACAAACAAAAAAGCAACCCAGGCATTTGTGAAAGAGGTGAAAAGGCAACAAAGAAACAAATAACAAAACCACACCTGGAATATATTCTCTGGTCTTAGTGCTGTGGCCAGTGAGGAATCAACTGAGTTTTATGCAATGCTGTACTTCAGAGCTGTGAAAGTTTGCTGTAAGGCAACAAAACAATAACAAATATACACCCCCCCAAATCACTTGGTTAGTAAGTATCTCACACAAATATTATTGCACATTTTGAGCTGATAGAAATTACCTTAAACATCCTTACTGTTTTTCAAATGTTAACTTTTTTTCTTTATTACAGACTTCCAGAGTTCTCATATAACAAGACAAAGAACTGCGTTGTATATATCCCAAGCAAAACTATTTCCATCGAACCCTGTAAAAATAAAAACCATTTCATCTGTAAGCAACTGCCTATTTAAATAATTCTTAAGGCAAAGGGTATAGACAAGAGAAATCCAGGATTAGCTCAATATTACTTAACTCTCACAATACTACCTTTTCATCTTGAGTTGGTAGAATGTTTCTGTATGCTATCATTTTCATACATTTGAACCCAAGTATTTTATGCTTGTTGGATTTTTTCACACCTGTGCATAAAATTAGGATGAATCAAGGTAGAGTTTTTATAAATATTTTGATTTAATACATGCTCAATATGCAATATAATTTAATCCACATTCTTGTAAAGTTTTCTTGGAAACATAATAAAATTTATTCCAAACCAAGTCATATGTATCCATGTGGTTTTAGTGTTTATATCGGAACTGAATTGAACCTGGAGATGAGTTTGAGAGATACAATCACTTCATGACAGTAATTCTTGTCAACCATGAGCCTGGGAGTGGGTTTTTTTCATGTATTTTCTCCTTCATAAGTTCTTCATATTTTAAGGCTTTTGTTATAGAAGTCTTACATATACTAGGTTTATTTCTATTTTTGTTTTTTCAAACTATTGTTAATAGGTTTGTTTTTCTGATTTCTCAAGAAATCACAATTTCTTTATGAATATTTAGAAAAGCTACTGAATCTTTTTTGATTTGAGTCCTGTTGAATGTTGAAGATGTTTCTTACATTCAAGAATTTTCTGATGATATTTTTTAGTGTCTTTTAAGAACAGAAGCATACCATCTGCAAACTAACATGATTTGACTTATTCTTTTTCTAAGCACAAACCTTTTATTTATTTTTCTTGGCCTATGATGTGGGAGTGATTTCTTTCTGATTTGTTGCTTTCATTGGTTAATTAATAAAAGAAACTACCTAGGCCCATTTGATAGGCCAACCCGTAAGTGGGTGGAGTAAACAGAACAGAATGCTGGGAGAAAGAAAGCTGAGTCAAGAGTCGCCATGATTCTCACTCCCAACACAGCCACAGGTTAAGATCTTCCCTGGTAAGCCACCTCGTGGGCTACACAGATTATTAGAAATGGGCTAGTCCAGGTGCGAGAGTTAGCTGAGAAGAGGCTAGATATAATGGGCCAAGCAGTGTTTAAAAAGAATACAGTTTCCATGTAATTATTTCGGGTAAAGCTAGCTGGGTGGTGGGAAGCAACCCCGCCGCTCGTATTACAACAGAGTGGGCCCACATTGGGTGCCACTCTGTTGTAATAGGCCACTTCCTGGCACCTGGCTAGCTTTACCCGAAATAATTAATGGAAACTGTATTCTTTAAACACTGCCTGGCCCATTAGTTCCCAGCCTCTTATTGGCTAGCTCTTATATATTGATCTAACCCATTTCTAATAATCTGTGTACCACGAGGTGGCTTACCAGGGAAGAGCTAACCTGTAGGCTGTGTTGGAGTGAGAATCATGGCGACTCTTGACTCAGCTTTCTTTCTCCCAGTATTCTGTTCTGTTTACTCCACCCACCTACGGGTTGGCCTATCAAATGGGCCTAGGCAGTTTCTTTATTAATTAACCAATGAAAGCAACAGATCGAGAAAGAAATCACTCCCACATCATTTCCCCTTTTCTGTTTAAACAAAAAGAAGGCTTTCATTTTAACATAGTAAAATTACATATAGCAAAACAGTTATCAAGCAAGAATTATAGTTACAATATTTATATCTATTTTATCTTTTATCATAACTAAGGAAAATTATAACTATCCATTCTTCAACTACATCAAAGACTCCAGAAGGATATAATATTACTTAAGCAAATAAGAAATAAACGAAAGAGACATCTCGCTGCCTGGACAGTCACCCAAAGTTCCTCTGTACCGTTGGGTCATCCATCTTCGGCCTTCAGGCCCGTAGTATCCAGCAGACATTTCCATGAAGCAGAAATTTCAAAGACAGTTCAGTCACTATATGCTGTGTCCTGTGAGAATGTCTCTCAGACTCCTTCATGAATCAGGAACCCGAAAGACCATCTGTCGGAGCCCTGTGGGTCCAACATAGACTTCCTAACTTGGTTGGAATGGAGTCACGAGGACAAGAACTGACACAGCTTACACCGTCATCATGGAAAAGGCCAGATCTCTCTCCAAAGATCTCTCATTTATTCTCCAAACAGCTTATATATCCTCACATCAATAGAGCAGGAACACATTAGGCTGTCTCCTAGGCAACCAGGTGCCTGTGCTCAGGTCATGTCCGCATCTAGCAGTCAGGTAGGCCATAAATTAACATCTCTATAAGACATCCTCCAAATTACAGAGGATGGAAGCACCAAACGTCCTGACCAGTTTCAGTCAACACCTCTCCTCAGGAGATCTACATTTTTAACAAGTACATCCTTGCTATTGTTAGCAGAGACAGCTTGTCTGCAGAGCTACTGTGATCAGCTCAGACTGGGCCTATGGCTTTGTCCTATACAGAAATATGGGCCTACAACCACCTCACCTTTAGGCAAGTTCAGCAGTCCTCTCTCTGCAGGTTCTCTGTGTCCAGTTCATGCATCAGTCCAGGCAAGAGCAGTTTCTTGCCCAAATGGCTATCAATCTCCATAAGGATCCTCTTCGATGCCCATCTTCCTCCTGAAGTAGTTGGTGCTGCCAGGGAGCAGACGTGTTTCCTTGTCATGAAAAGCCCCAAGTTATTAAAATATTTTAAATGCCATATTCTGCAGTCTTTGAGAGATATGAAGAATGTCTATGTAACTGAAATATACCTCTATCTAGGAAAATCTAACTCACATGATGACAAGCTTTACTATTATCAATGATTATCCATTGACAACCTATATTTCCTAATTATACATTACATTTTAAAAATGAACTATACAATCACAATACCTTAATCAAGATCAGAAATACATATACATATGGCAAAATTGACCTTAAAATCCCATACCAATGCAAATTATTCATATCTACATCAGACCTACCTCTAAGACTTCAAGTACTACATTAAGTAGCAGAGCCCCTTGTCCCATCCCTGATGTTAGAGGAAATGATGTCAATTTATCTCCACTTACTGTTATTTTGGCTGTAGGTTTGTCATGTATTAAGCCATGTATTATACCAATGTGTGCTCCTGATATTTCTGATTTATCAAAGGTTTGAATTGCCATAAGAAGCTGAACTTTGTCAAAAGGCCTTTTCTGCATCTATACAATTGATAAAAAATAACCTGCAAAAAATTATAGACAATTTGATTTTAGTGTGTGCTCTAAAAGTTGAGTATGTTTTGTGACAAATGACAAGATCTGCACCAATGCTGCACTGGGAAATTTCCTTCTATGTTACATCCAGGTTGATAAGTATGGCCAAAGCAACTGAGCAGAAGGGAGAGTTTGTCAATTCTTGGGCTAGACCACCAGACAGCACTAGATACTTTCCTTTCTAACCCTCGGTTGATCTGGGAGAACCTAGGTAGAGCACCATTAGCAGCTCTGCTGAGCAGACTGTGTAAGGCAGAAAGACTTTAGGGCAGTCTGCAAGGATTGACATCTGCTTTCATCATCTATGTAATGAGCAAGCCTTCTTTGCAAGTACTCTGTAGCCCAAATCAAACTTTCAAATGACCTGTCAGGGTCTTGGTGACAATTTCATGCCTTGGTCACTTCCAGTAGGACTAGGAAAATGGGTCAAATATTAATTCCCTTCACACCTCATTAGCATGTTTACTGGTGGTGTAAGCCAAATATAACTTATCTAGAATAAGTGGCTATAAAGATACAAATAGAAAAATCAAAGTAACTGTACTCCACCAATCACATTTAAACAACCAACTAAGCCAGTCATAAACCGAAAATCAGCAGTCATACTTCAGTAAGCTAGCAAATTAATCAAATTATATGAACCAAATCAAATAATAGAGACTTACACAAATAGTAACTAGTTAAGGAGATGTAAGAGATGTAAAGCTATACTTTCAGCATGAACAGGACAAAAATATTTAGAAGTAAATTTAAAAAAAGCTATTAGAAACTTATGCAAAAAACCTTACTGAAAGATGAAAAAGTATACAAGAATATAATGATATTTATTTTGAATGTTTTCAAATTTATTTATTCAAATTTATTTCAAATAAATTAAAAAATTTGTTGAAATAGGAGCAGCGTGGCTGTGTCCTCCCGCACCCGGCCGCCGGCATGGCTTAGCTTACGCCCCAAAATAATTACACGAAAACTGTAATCTTTTAAACACTGCTTGGCCCATTATTTCTAGTCTCTTCTTGGGTAACTCTCGCACCTGGTCTAACCCATTTCTAATATTCCGTGTTAGCACTCCAAGGTGCGCTTTACTGGGAGATTCTAGGCTACGTCCATCTTGGGTTGGTCGGAGCTTCATCGTGAGCATGCCTCAGAGAGCTGGGCCATCCTGTCTGCCCGCTAGACAGGAGCGTCTGGCTTCTCTGAGCGGAGCTGCGTTCTTTTTTTTCACTTCCTCTTCCTGTCCGCATACTATACTGTTTACTCCTCCCACCTATGTTCCAACCAATTGGGCCAAGCAGTTTATTTATTGCTTATCCAATGAAATCAATAGATTGATATATGACACTCCCACATCACTTCCCCTTTTTTCTGTTTAAACAAAAAAGGAAAGGCTTTAAACTTTAACATAGCAGAAAATTACATAAAACAGTTATCAAGTAAAAATTATAATAATCTTTATCATAACTAAGCAAAAGTATAACTATAACTAACTATTCTTAATTCCATCAAAGACTCCAGAAAGATACAATATCACCTAAGGCAAAACAGAAACAAACGCAACGTTCAAACTCTAGAAATGACAGAGACATCTTGCTGCCTGGACAGTCACCCAAAGTTCCTCTGTACCGTTGGGACATCCATCTTCGGGCTACAGGCCTATAGTTTTCAGCAGACATTCCATAAAGCAGGGAAATTTCAAAGGCAGTCACTATCTGCTTGTCCTGAAGAATGTCTTGTAGACTCTTTCATGAATCAGGAACCCGAAAGATCATCTCACCTTTAGGCAAGTTCAGTAGTCCTCTTTCTGTGGGTTCTCTGTTTCCAGTTTATGCAATAGTCCAGGCAAGAACAGTTTCTTGCCCAAATTGCTATCAAACTCCAAAAGGATCCTCTTCGATGCCCATCTTCTTCTTTAAGTAGATTGGTGCTACCTGGAGCAGAGTGTCTCATTGTCATGAAAAGTCCCGGGTTATTAAAACATTAAATGTCCTATTTTGTAGTCTTTGAAAGATATGAAGAATGCCTATCTAACTAAAATATTCTCTATATATCTAGAAAATCTAACATAACTACAAGCTTGACCAATACTCGATGATTATCCATTAACAACCTATAGTACATTACATTTTTAAGTGAACTACACAATCACAATACCTTAATGCAAGATCAGAAATACAGATACATATAACAAAATTGACCTTAAATTTAAATCACTAAAGCAAAATCCATATCAATGTAAATTATTCATACCTATACCATTTCCCCCTTTAAATGTAAAAGAACACTTATAAACCATATTTGGGAACATGGTCGCAGTTATCTCTCCAAATTCCGGGGAGATTCAGCTTCCTGCTGAATGGGGGCGTCTTCATTAGGTCTTTCATGGTATAACCTGTGTGCTAGTTTCATCTCAGTTGGCAGTTGAGCGAGCAATTTTCTGAAGGCGTTCACAGCAACCCTTCAGGAGGGCGTGGTTCATCATACCATATCGGAATAGAAGAAATGAACAGGGTCTCGTCCTCTGTGAAAACAAAACAAGAAACTCCTTTCCAAAGTATTTTTGTCCTTAGATCCGAATTCCAAAGTCAAGGCATTTTCACAATATCTGTGTTGGGTTAGTTTAGCAGCATTTATAATCAAATATCTTTTTAGCAGCTCTTGCTCCTTCCTCAGCATTCGAAACAATTCAAACAGATCATAATACCGCATACAGTATCAACATTCTCTGTGTATTTTCCATCTTTTGTACGGCTTTGTTTTAACCTCTATTTTGTTTATTTTTACTTTTTAACTTTTTGCTTTTTTAAGCATTATCTTCGACCTCGACACTGTAGACCAGGCTGTTCTTGAATTCTCAGAGATCTGCCTGTCTCTGCCTCCCAGGCACTGGGATTAAAGGCGTATGCTACTACACCTTGAACTCACAGAGATCTGTTTGTCTCTGCCTTCTAGGCACTGGGATTAAAGGCGTGTGCTCCACACTTTGAAGTCACAGAGGTGAATCTCCCCTCTGCATCCCAAGTGTTGGGATTAAGCGTGTACTACCACAACCAACTTCTCTTTTCTTTTTTTTTTTTTTTACTCTTAAGAACTTACTTTTAGCTTGCTTATATTTTAACACACTGTAAACCATTTAAAAATTTTCTTTATCTTTGAATCTCTTTTTACTGTATCTTTCTCTGTTTTTCTGACCACATAACGATCTTTAATTTACCAAGCAATCTCAGTAGGACTAAAGGCGTGGCTTTGCCGGCTAGTGTGCTCATTCCTTAACTTTCTGCCATTCTAACCTTGTGACTGAGGTACCGGCCAGGCTGCGTTCAGTGCCACAAGTCTACAGTGTTTCAAGGTCCCTGCCAGCAATTAAGTTGCAACAGACAACACTCAAGTCCTTTCTCTGTAGTCTGCCCTCCTGCCTCAAACAGTCCGAGTTTGCCCTGGAGCGGTGGCCCAGAAAGCTGGCATTTTTAAACGGCGCGGCTTTTTTTTCTGCTATGGCTGAAAACCGAAAACCATGCGTTTAGCTTTTCTTCAACAATGTTTTTTCTTCAACAGTGTTTCTGTGGCAGGACCTCTTAAAAGAGCTGCACGGCTTTGCGCTAAAGCTGAGTCAGGAAGCCTCTCTTAGATGAGAGTGCATGCCGTTGCCTCTATCAAACAGAGTATACCCGAAAAAAGTGCTGCTGCCAAGAAAACATGCTTTACTCTTTCCCAAGCTTTCTCAGACTTTCTGTGGATTCAGTGTGTCCACACATTGGGCAGCCATCTGTTGAAATAGAGCAGCGTGGCTGTGTCCTCCCCCCGCACCCGGCTCGGCATGGCTTAGCTTACGCCCCGAAATAATTCACGAAAACTGTAATCTTTTAAACACTGCTTGGCCCATTGTTTCTAGTCTCTTCTTGGGTAACTCTCTTTAAAACCTGGTCTAACCCATTTCTAATATTCTGTGTTAGAACCCCAAGGTGCGCTTACCGGGGAGATTCTGAGCTACATCCCATCTTGGGTTGGTTTGAGCTTCATCGCGAGCATGCCTCAGAGAGCTGGGCCATCCTGCTCTTGCCCGCTAGACAGGAGCGTCTGGCTTCTCTGAGCGGAGCTGCGTTCTTTTTTCACTTCCTCTTCCTGTCCGCATACTATACTGTTTACTCCTCCACCTATGTTCCAACCAATTGGGCCAAGCAGTTTATTTATGTGCTTATCCAATGAAATCAATAGATTGATATATGAACACTTCCACATCAAAA
>CAWTZC010000416.1:0-14238 GCA_963919715.1 Microtus obscurus
TGGTGGGAGGGTGGGGGGAGAAGGGGGAGAGAAATGTGAGAAGGAAGATGAGGGGAACACCAGGAAGCGGGATGTTTGGGATAAAGGAAGGTTGGTTAAACGACACACATCTTAATTAAGGGCCATCTTGGAATAGAAAACCAAAATAAAAAAACAGTTTCCAATAGAGAGAGCTTAAAGCTGCCTAACAGGTACTCAAACAGGTAAAATATAAATCAACAGGTAAAGTATACAATAATCAACAAATACAGTATATTAATTATAATGCAGCTATGGCAAGTAGTGCATATTAAATATCGGAAACTTATTCTACAACATTTTTATGAAAAAATACTGTTTTTGTAGCAAAAATCTTCTCAAGTTTTGTTAATTAAAATATTAAATACTTAATTTAAACCGGTGGCCTGTCTTAGTACAAAGGGCAGGATAAAAGCCTAGTGGCTTGATCCCAGATGATTATTGCTACAATTCACACAACTTTTATTTTATAATGTTATGGCAAAAAAAATCCCTTAAAGGATTTTATGCTAAATTTACAAAACAACTCTTTCAATGGAGAACTGCATATGGCTAATAATAATAAAAAAACCACTATGGAGCATAATAAGGCTCCTTGTAAGCAGCTTATGAAACTTGCAAGTGAATCCAGATGCAAGCCAGATCTGACAGTAACAAGCTGACCTTTGCTAGGGCAAGGTGAAGCGCACAATACATTATGAAAAGAACCTATATATATTTGGAGTCGGGGATATGTTTATGCTTTTTCACAGAAAGAAATTAAAGCTGGGCGATGTCGAGGCTGCATGCGACAGAGGTTCTGAGGCGATTGCAGAGGTCCTTAGTCTGGCTTTACACTGCCCCCAGGGGAGAGGAGTCCACAGTTAACAGAACCTGCTGCTTCACTCCACATTGCCAATCCTGCCTCCTGAGTCCAAGGAGTCCTGGCTGAGATAATGCCAGGATGCACTTCAGATAGCTGAATCCAGCTCACCTCACCCAGGAATTCACCGGCCCTGAAGCACAAGTGCTAAACTGCTTCTGCAGCTTGAACTCTGGTCTGCTTTGGGCTTAGATGTGAATTTGGACATCAGACTGTTTTACAATCTCTTTGGAACCTAGAACTCATTTAAATTAAAATACTAACCTCTTCACTTAGAAGGGGAAGATTGGGGTTCCTGTGACTGTTGCTCAGGTCTAGAAATGGTGGTATTTGACAGCAGTGTATGTCATTTGTACTCTTGCTGGGAAATTGATCTATTGATGTTTATAACTACTTATAGATGTTAGGAAAGGTTTGACATGCAAAGTGTTTGGGTTTTAATGCATATCTTAAAATTGCAAATTTTTGATCCTTTTCCACCTCTAATTGATAACAGGCAAACACACATAGCTTTTTATGAAGTAGAGCATTTAGGAAGAGGACATACCATGGGCCAGACTAAAAGGTGAATACTGGAGTTTGGAAGGGTCCCCTTCCTTCTTGTCTGGAGATGGAGTTATTGGTGCCAATTATATCATATCTTTTGTTTAAGAACTCTAGATTACTATTAATGATAGATACAAGGGCCCAATAGCGGGAGTTAGTGCTTGGATCCTCACTGATCTCAAAGCCATACAGAGAACCGTACAAACCGACTCAGCATGGCATGGTTTTTAGGTGCAGAGCGCTCTCCACATAGCCTAAGACGAGTGCCCTATGATCTGTGCAACTTCCAATCCTACTAGATACCTTTTATTTAGCTCCAGAAACTAATGCTACTCATAAGGCCGCCTCTGTTCCCAGGAGGAGTTAATTATACTTCACCAGTCGAGAGGAGGGTTCTCCTTGTCCCAGTCCTCTCGCTAGATCTGTTACCATGGTTGACTCTGTCTTGGTGCCCTCCACCTATAACTACTTGCCTTTTATATAAGAAAGGAGGAATATGTTGGGAGCCGTTTCCCCCTAAAGATTATTACAGAAACCATCACAGCAGGAGCCTGCAGGGAACCCCAAACCCATAATTATGTTAAGAATAGTCCTATTAGCCATGCCCCACACCCAATTAGCTATTCGCTAATTGCTACCGAACCTAATCAGATAGCGGAACATGTCCAGCTATCCAGGGAACTAGATGTGGCAACACAACTAACCAGCCTACAGCCGGATGTAGGTTACGTGACTAGGACCACGGCCAGACCCATGCTCCTGTGCCCTACTCCCCAAGCCCTCATTCAGGGGGTATATAAGTAGATTACCTGTCCCTAATGTGGAGAAGCTTTGACAAAAAAAAAGAAAAAAAAAGATATGGTGAGGGAATAGTGTGTGTGAAAGAGCAATCCCACTGGTGTAGTTTAGCTTGAGTTTTACTTTGTTTCCTATTTGCTGAGCAAATCTGTTACCCTGATTAGGGTATGTTTCCTGTAATCCTAAATTAGAATACCATTTTCATATTGAAAACTCACTTTGTCTAATCACCACACCATATATGCATACAGCATTTCAGTGTACTAATGATATAGAAAATTATTTTCAGTTAGTAATAAAATTATGAGTCACTGTAAAGTGTTAAATATATGAAAGACAAAATTACTGCTTGCAAAATAAATTTGTATTCTAAGGTTGTCTTCATGCTAAATTATCATGGGATGGCACAGACACATGGCTAACTGCCTAAACTTGGGTTGATAATAGACTACAATTCAAAGTTTCCTTATTTTAATAGTCTTTGCCAGGTATCAGATTTCTTTTCATCTGATATGAACAGCTTTTATAAAATCCTGTTCTGGAATTTTTCTGTTCCAATCCTGGTGACAGGAATCCAATGAGAACCCAGGAAGGAGGTAAAGAACTTCCTTTACCTTGAATTCAGGTGGATTCCATATTTATTTTTTAAGTCAGTGGCAACATGACAAATTTTATCAGAACATTCATTAAAACTCTTTTTTTTTGTCTCTGATGTTAGGAACTATGACTAACATCATATAGTTATCGCTAGCATTCCTTTCTAATCTTTCTGCAGCCTTTGTTGTTTCAGTACCTCCATGCCCACCTCCTGAGTCCTCCAAGAAGACAGTTAAAGGATCCCATGGAGGCAGTGGGTGTTATTTACAGTCCACAGAATATTTCTTGTTCATTGGGTTATCTTTTGTGATTGGTATTTATTTTTTACTTCCCTTTTTATAGGGTAAATATTGTCATGGAGGCTCAAGTTTGATGTTAGTTTGTTTCCTGTGGCCATGCTTTGCCAGAATCACAACACTGTTCAGATTACAATGTAATGGTCAACCACAACTACCCCTTGCAGTTGATGCTTCCTTGTGCCTCTTTCTTTCTTCCTTCCTGCATCTACTGCTTCATGGTCAGTGACAATGCTTAAACCCCATTTTTAAAACTTTTTGCAGTAGCCTCTTATTTTCAAGATATAGCATTCCTCCTTTCAATCACCAATACTTCTCCTCTAGACCACATGAGTCACGTTATAGCTCATGCAGGCAAGAGCGCTGTTATTTTCAGGTGGTGGTATCTCTGTAGTTGGAAATAGTTAGCACTGTACAGTGAGATGTGTCAGGCCTGCCTTTTATATTGCATGGAGTGTGACTGAGCTGTTGACTGAGTCAGATCCAAACAGTGGCTTGGCCCATGTCACAATTCAGAGAGGTGCTTTAAAAGCCTATCTCCAGGCCTGGAGAGATGTTCAGTAGTTAAGAGTGCTTGTTGCTCTCCTAGAGAGTTGAGTCAGTTCCCAGCACCCAAATATGGTGGCTCACAATGGCTAAAATCCTAGCCCCAGGGGAATATGATTCCCCATTGCCTTCACAAACAATGGTTTTCATGTGGACATACACACACACACACACACACTTAAATAATTTTAAAGAGTTAGTCTCCAAGCTCATTGTAGTCAATGGTAAATGGCCATTGTCTTGAAACCAGAGCATACCAGCTCATGCCTGTAATCTCAGCATTTAGGAGTTGAGACAATTTCTTTCTTTCCTGGACTTCCCTATGGAGCTTCAGGAAAACTAATGAAAGTGAAAAAGAAAGAAACATGCAAAAGTAGTTTCAAAACTCACTCCCCAAGGGAAAGTTAGTGTCCAAAGAGTCTGTACACTGAGCCCTTTGAAAGGTTTTCCTGATTCTTAGTCTTCGGCTTGGGCGTGGTGTGCATTTTGTTCTAAGTTAGGGAATCCTGTCTCACTGATCCCATTCCATCTTTCTTTCTGTCAGGTTTCTTGGCAGACAGCTACGCAGAGAGTAACAAGGTAGGCATTTGCTGAAAAAAGAACAAGAAAGGGAATCTCACCTATCATCCATGGAAGTGCTTGAACTTTTTGAATGTCAAGAACTGACCAATCAGCTAACCTTGCTTGCCAGTGTTTCACAATGATGACCCAAAGACTCACCCAAACTCACCACAGCTAAACTATTTTCAGCTACCCAGGAGGTGAGGAGCCATAAGCTGCAACACACTCAGGAAGTTCTTAAATTTGCTTAGAGGGCCTCTGTGGTGTACAATATATATAATATATATTTAAAAAAAGTATACATTAGGGACTGAAATTACAATACAAATTGCATAGCTTTTTCTAGTCTGGCTTAAACATTCTTATACCCTAAACAACCAAGAAGAATGTGAATATTTTATTTAAAATATATGTTATATTTATGTCATATTCACCTGGATATTTCCGTAGAAGACATCTCTTGTATAAAGTAGTCACTTAGACAGGGTCAGATGCTCAGAAAGAAACTTCAATATCTGACAATCGTATGCTGTCACTTCTTCTCATCCAGGGTGAGTAAACTTGCCTGACTGAGGTGAAGGCTGCTGCTTTGTTTTTCTTCTTAGCTTTTTGTGAGAAGAGTGTCTCCTGAATACTTTTAATTCAGTGTGTGTGAGTACAGAACCAGTGGTAGTTAGTACTGTGTCATGTCTCTGGTGAAGTAACCATGACTAAATCTGCAAACTGACTTGAAAGTGTAAAATGATATTTTTTTTTATTTGTTAAAAAAAAATAACAGAATAAAAGCTCCCAAAGTATAACTTAAAAACTGGTAGGCATCATATCAGAGGTCAAGTAAAATGTGGTGTTAAATTAAAAGGCAATATTTAAACTGTGTCAACCACTTCCTCATCTGGATGGGAGAGTAATGGGTGGCTGTTTCTAAAGGACCTTGGGGAAGTCCAGAAAAAGCTGATGAAAAGAACAGCCTTAATGAATTCTTAAAATGTTCTATGGAAGGGGTTTAATCATAAAAAGGAACTTGGCTGCTTAATTAAAATGATATCAGAATCTTAAGCTCCAGGAAGAAAGTTCAGAGATAGGGAGAAATTCCTTTTTTGCTGTGTACGTTTGTATTATTCTCTTTACATACAAATACTATTGAGGATAACCCAACTTTTCCATCAGTAAAAAATGGAATATCAAAATACTTTGTTAAAAATATATACATTCATATACAAATTAAACATATACATATTCACATAGATGTACATGTATTCAAATAAAGCATATGAGTCAAATACTAAAATTAGAGATATTATTAATATTAATATTAATAGTATTAAATTCTTCCCCATTGAAACAAAAATCTTTTACACAAAAAACTGATAAACATTGGTAAAAGTTTTTTTGTTTACCTGTATTTTTCTATAAAGAGCCATTCTTTAGAATTATAACAAAATATTTAGTAATAACTATTTTCTGTAACATGAATGAAGACATTATATGATCATGATTAAAGGTATATATACTATTGAACTATGTATGGTTTTGAATGTAATGAAACTGGTAAGACCTGAGTAAATTTTATGGATTTTACCAATCTCAGTTTTCTAGTTTTTACTTGCATTCTAGATAATGTAAGATCAACAACGGGGGAAATAAAGTCCACACATTTACAAATGGATTCCCTATACTACTGTTGCTGGTGTATATTTTTTAAAAAGCAGAAGCTAACAACATTTTTATAGTCTTGATATAAACATGAACTAACATCATTTTCCCATTCTTCGTTTTTCCAAACCCTCTGTTAGATCCTCTTCCTAAAAAGTAAATTCTGTTATATTGTTTAATAAAAG
Source organism: Microtus obscurus (assembly GCA_963919715.1). Taxonomy (NCBI): domain Eukaryota; kingdom Metazoa; phylum Chordata; class Mammalia; order Rodentia; family Cricetidae; genus Microtus; species Microtus obscurus. The sequence goes on from CAWTZC010000416.1 coordinate 6,063, forward strand.
ACAGCCCACATCGGAAATGGTAGATGCACTGTTGTTCATGGGAGTCATTCTTAATCCAAGTTTCATTTTTTACATTACAAACCATAGCACACAAATGTGTTTCCCCTGTTCTCGTCTTTCCCCTACAATTACCCTTCAGAGTAAACTTTCACATGTAGATTAGTGAAAGCCTCCAGCAGAAAACTTAATCCTATAGAAAAACCCTAAGCAAGGAAACTCAGCGAAGCACCACTGGGGTTCATCTAGCTTGCAATGCTGTGTGCTCCTTGAGATGATTGTTACCATCTGTTCTTAACAAAGCCAAGCCCCAGGAGCTGAAAATGGGACCGTCAACTGTGACGTTCAAGCCACCAAATTTCTTACCCACTGACCACAGGAAGTGTCTTTTTAAACCACTCAGGTACACAGCTGAAGAATGGAGTTTCTAGATGATTTGTGCATGAGGAGTAAGCTTGCATTATTTTGTTCAAGGTACACGTCTTTTAAAAACAAGCAAACTGAACTATAATATTGGAATTCAAGTTAAGGTCCTAAAATACAGAAAGAGAGAAGTGACTAGAAGGTTAAATTGATAGTGAATTCTAAAAATATTCCTTTCTTGGTTTGTAGGCAAAGGGGAAATTAAGAAAAAGCAGGCACATGGTTCACTAAAATTTATGATTAATAAAAGTGGATAGTAACATATTTTAAAAGATATCTATATTTCTGTTAAAATGAAATTGACTTAGTCATGAATAAAATATATTTACTCAGCTTTCTTATTGTTTCCTATTTGAACAAAAATGATAAATCAATATATTAGTCGAGACTGTCCCTGAACTCTTGATTCTCCCACCTCCACTCTCCTGTGGGAACAGGTGTGTGCCATCATACATGGCAAAGATCTGAGACCGTAAAGTTAGAAATTCTTATTTGAAAATTAGCATAGGCTCATGAAAATATACAATGTGTAAAGATTTTATCAATGTACAAACCCCAGTAGAGTGTGTTGGATTTTTTCATTATAGTGTTTATAAGAGATTTTTACAGCAGGCCAGTCATCTTCCTTTTCAGGAAGCCTCCACCATGCAAAGAAGATTGCTTTGCAATGGGTGCACTGTGGGAAACACATCTCTTTAGAAACAAAGAAATGAAAACAAATCTCTCCTTTGGAATGCTTCTTACCAGGACATTTTACAGTGTTAGGTGTACATGCCTAGGGATAGAAAATATCCCACGACTCATATCTTCAGCGGGCATTAGATTCCTTTTCCCACCTCTTTCCTCAAGTTTTGAAGATGTTGTTAATGTCAGCATTTATTTTGAATTACTTCTCTGGAAATGGCAGTGGCTAAAGGGGTGCAGAGAGAAAATGGAGCATTTGGAAGAATACATAACTATCTGAAACAGATACAGTAGAACTCAATATCTCATTTACGAGTATCAGATTTGGATATTTCTGTAAGTTCTGAGAAATGTTTAGGTATAGAGTTTATTTTACCAAATATATAAGGATTGGGGTGGAGGGGGGACTGTTAACAAAGGGAGAAGAAGGCAGAACATAATTGAGATGGTCTTTCTCTTAACCAATTACTTAGTAGGTCCTGCGATGGTTAAGTGATTCTGAGAAGTGAGACAGATAACTGTGTCTATGGTTTTTGTCTTAATGTCAGTGTTGCTGAACTAGCAATAAAATTCTAAGATATGTCCATAAGGTGTAAGCCTGGTAATAGTATTAGCACTGTGGATTGCCATTTGTGGGAGCACCAAGGTTTCTAGCAGTTCTAAGAGAGAAAAAAAAGACCAGATGTACAGGTGTTCATTCAGACATTATTTGGCCAAGTTTCCAAATATTTAATTGAGATGATTGGGAGAGATGAACTGTTTTGAGTGGGGGGGTAAGTAGGAGGGGCTGCATAGTGTGAAAACAATTTAGTTGTCTGTGTACAAAAAGGAAAGAGACTCAAGTAGAGTTGGGAGTTTAGAAAAGACTTAAAAGAAAGGTCAAAAATACGTGTGTCTGGGGAGTGAGGAAGAGCGAGAGGGAGAGAGGTGGGGGGTCTGGAGAGCATAACGGTAGTGGATGCTGCTTTCATTCTTTCTGAGTTTGCCTGCTGTGACTGGGTTCACACATCAGGATCAGAAACACAGAGTAGGACATGGATATTCCAACGGCAGGCTGTACCAAAGGAAGAGAAATGCCAACCTAGGAAGTACGAATACAGGTGAGGGCTTGGTTTTTTTTAATAAATTTTTTTGTGAGCTTTGGACTGGCTGTTAAGCTTAAGCAGCCTTAGGCTTGAAGTTAAACACTCTCTCTTGGGTTCCTCACTCTCCCAATTTGATATCTTCTTTAACTAAGCCATCAAAAACAAATATTTTGGCACATAATATGTGCTTTAAAATCTGTTGAACACAAAATCAATAAGTATTTGTTATTATAAAAAGTAGAAATTCTGTGTGGAATTTTATAATACTAAAAAATTTGCCATTGGTTTGTACATCTTGCCCTCTATTTTCTAGACAGAGGTTTTTAGAGACAACTTTGATGTTCACACACTGAAAAAAAGTTCCCTCCATCTCCTTTCGCTGTGGTGTTTTTTGACAAAGTCACAGAAGGAACCTCCTGTGCTTTTTGGTTCCTGGGATCACATTTAGAAGTTTGTGGCATTACTGCTCATCCTACTATTACATCTGTGTACCTCCAACAGAGGATTCAAGAGCGACCACCACAGCACATTATGTCCCTTCCTCTTTTAATGCTTAATGTCTCCTCCCTAGTTTCCTGCTGAGCTCTGAGATCCACATCGTTCTTAAGCATAAACACATCGCCTCTGAATCAGCCTTGGACCATCACTTCTCATGGCAGGTACGTGTGCCCCCGTCATGGCAATGATAAAATAATAACCGGAAATGATGACTCACAGATTGAATAATTTCCAGAGCCTGCGTTAATAAAAATAAAACAGAAAGTACATAATCAGCATTGGATATTTTTAGACTTTCCATGCTTCAATGCTCTCTGCATTCACTGTTTTATGATTCCCCCATTTTGGAATTTAAGCATGACTTTATGAAGCTAAACCTTCGGCAAATTTTTTTCTGAGTTGGGGTGTGGTTTTTTAGTTAAATTTAGAATAAAACTGAAGCTAAATTGTTTTAACTCCTCAGCATCGTGTTTCTACTACGGGGAATAAGGAATGCCAATTAATAAAGACACAAGTCTTGCAAATTTATAAAATTGCTTTCTGTGCCTGATAAGCCTCTTTACTGGGAAACCTACGTACTGTTGTTAGTGGCAGCAGTTATTTTTTTGACAACAGTCTAATGTTAAGAGAGAGTCATCAAATATGCAAGTCTTTCTGCAAGCAATAAGCAAGTGGCTTTGGATATGAGTTATGGTATTGTTGAGAAAGCAGAAAGTCAAAGGTTAGTTTTTTGTATCATAAGTCAGAGAGGGCTGTGAACTGAACTCAGATCCTCAATCCATACATCATTGTGGACCCTCTCACCACACCAGTGTTTTCACCTTCATACCTCTGCCGGGTCACTAGTCTGAGCGTGGTCTGCATTCAGACTTGGAGAGAAACATTCAGTGATGGTAGTCTCCTGACAAGGAGAGAATATGACAAATGACAGACTCTGATCTTGACGCACCCTATTCTGTTAGATTTCATGTTGAAGCACTTACTAGCTTTATAACAAAAAAAATAACATTGTGAGCAATCTTTATTTTCTTATCTCTCTAAAGCAGAATTTTTAAATCCATGATATTGCTGTAAGGAAAAGAATTGTCTGTTTATCAAGCCCTACTAGGCCCATGACTGCTTTTTGATCTATTCTTACTGTAGAGAGAAATTTCACTGCAGATTTAAAGAGTTAGTGGCAAATGATTCTAATGATGCAGAAAATACGGCATTATGAATAACCACATCCAAAGAATAAGTACATCACATCAAAAGATTGCTATTGGGTGGAGTTCTGAAGCAATGTTTTCATTCCCCCAGTGTTACACTGGAGAGACATCGATTGCCATCATAAAAGAGTTGGTTTCTTCCTTTTCTTAAGGACTTCGTGCTCTATGTTTGTACTTTACTCTGTTAGTTATTAATCTATATGTTTGGCATTTTTCTATAGTTTCTAGGATCAATCTATGGAGGTTGATGTCTGTGATCTTTGAATAAAATGTCTTTTGTTGATGGTTACTTTGTAGGAGTTTTTGATGAAAAACTGTAAGTATTTCTATGCAAATCTATAGAAAAAAATCAAAATTGTAATGAACTAATTTAATCACTTGAATATTTAATTTTTTAAATGTATTATATTTTATTCCATAGATACATGTCAAACTAATCTTTAATAATGTCTTACAGCATTCACTATACAGAATATTCAACCAACACCTTTTCCAACTTCCGTCGAACAAGGTGGGTTCCATTTTTTTTCACAAATATAATTAATAGGGGCTGGAGAGATGGCTCAGTGGTTAAGAGCATTGCCTGCTCTTCCAAAGGTCCTGAGTTCAATTCCCGGCAACTACATGGTGGCTACGCAACCTTCGCCTGTAATGAGGTCTGCTGCCCTCTTTTGGCCTGCAGACATACACACAGACAGAATATTGTATACATAATAAATAAAAATAAATATTTAAAAATATATAATTAATAAGGGATAAGGGCAGAGTGGTTCACTCTCATGTACAATAACATGGTTGCACTCAAGTAAAATTGTCTCCTTGTATTGTGCTGCAATCCTAAGAAAAACAAAATTACACTGAAGATTGTGTGTGTTAGCCACTTAAGAAGTTCTTTAAGTAGACACTGCATAAAGAAGATATTCACTTTTTCCTCATAGTTTTAGAAGTTTTGGTCATATTGTACCTATGCAAAGACAATGCATCATGGTGGAAGCATGTGTGGGTGCAGAGCATTTCATGTAATGGCTAGAAACCAAAAGAGAGGAAGAAGATGAATAGGAGGGTTTCACATTCTCCATTCAAAGTCTATTTCTGTACTCTGAAAAAGAGCTACCATATTCTACATTTAAAAGGGCTTATGGGTGCCTCATTGCACCGAGTTGGAGTGCCAAGTTTTCTCATGGATGGGCTCTGGGGGAAGATTCCAGGTATAACGTCTAACCAAAACATTTTTGTAAATTTTATGAAAAGAGAAGATACAGTCTGAAATACCAAATACATGTTCCTTAAGGAGTGCTCATGAATAATTAATAAGTAGAATTAAACGACAATAAACATTGTAGAAAATCTCATTTTTGTTTTCCAGTAGCCTTTTCCTTTCGCATTCTTTCCTCTCTTGAACTTCTGTGATTCAGAATACAGTGTAGACATCTCTGTAATTATAAACATTACTTCTCAAGAAAAAGCCATCAACTCTATTTTTAATATTATTTTTCAAATGCTTCTCAAGTTTGTAACTTTCTGATCATACAGTTAACTTCTCTTATTTGAATTTGGTATGATTTTGTGAGTGAGGATCGAGTGCTTACTATGTGTCATTACGTTTATTACAAAGGAAGAGAGATGCTGAGAAGACACACTGTCAGCCATAATCTTTCCATCAGTGTACAAGCTATTTGGTTTATTTATCCTTATTTTTTAATGTTTTTTTCTTTTTTTATTTATTAAAAATTTCCACCTCCTTCCATCCTCCCATTTCCCTCCTCACCTCCCCTCACTCCCACTCCCCTTTCGATCTCCAGTCTAAGAGAAGTCAGGGTGCCCTGCCCATTAGGGACTCCAAGCCCCCCCCCCCCCCTCCATCCAGGTCTAGGAAGGTATGCATCCAAACAGACTAGGCTCCCAAAAAGGCAGTACATGCAAGAATTCTTTCAAAGTACTGTATCTTTCTCTGACTCAGAAGTCCGGTAGGAGACCCTATAATGCCATTTCATCTTATTAGTCCTGTGTTCACAATGCTCAGCTGTGGGTACCTCCTCAAAGTCATCTTCTGACTACCACTCCCATCCTGTTCTCTGCTACCTGCTGGATTTCCCTTTCCTTTTCATCTCATTATTTTTAAACATAACTAGGGATGGAAAATTGTTTAATTTTGAAGATATACCTTTAGAATATCCTCTCCATGAAGCAGAGTATTTGGATTAATGGACCCAAAATGTGGTGTGTATAACCTATTCTGAAGGAATATTTGAAGAAAAAAATGAATGGTTAGCAAATACTTTTTGAATATAAAGTAGCATCAAAGAAGTTGGAATCTGTAATGACATGTTTTGTCTTTTAGTTTCTGAATGCTGTACTTGCCTAGAAAAGTGGGTTGGATATCAATGTAACTGTTACTTCATTTCCAAAGAAGAAAAAGTCTTGGGAGAGAGAGCAGAGATTTCCTATGCGCTGCTAAAATTCACAGTCTTCTTCATCTCAAAACCAGAGTATGAAATGGCATGTACTTCCCTCCAGTTTCTTGTTCTTTTCTTACCTATGAACGTGTGCTGCCCAGATGAGCTGAGCACTCTGATTGGTGAAGTCTTTATCACCAAGTAGACTGTGATGGTCCTGAGATCTCAGTTTGATATACCTTGAAATATTCTTAGAAAGTCTACTAAAATAAGCTTCAAGAATTTGTAGTATGGGGTAATTTTTGAATAAATTAGGAGCTAATGTGCAGCTCCTTAAACTTTTCTAGAATTGGTAGGCTTTTAACTTTCATAAAGAGAACCACAAGAGGAACTTTTAATTATTATTTTGTTGGAACAGAATATTTAATCTCTTTCATGTGTTATATGACTTTTTGCCATCTTTCTGGAATGTAATGTAGAATCAACAATGGATCATATGAACATAAAATTACTGGTATGAATTATGATTGTTATCGTATGTTTCATAGAGTAGTAAACCTAGGTAATGACATGCCAAACAAATACTCTACCGCTGTGCCATATTCCCAACCTGGATGTAAGTGGGGAGGAGCCTCGGACTTTCCACAGAGAGGGTGGGAGTGCCCTGCAGCCTCTCTTAAAATTAGAGGGAGTGGGGAGGAGGGTGGGAGGAGGGAGGCGGGAGGAGAGGAAGAAGTGGGAATTTGGATTGGTATTTTTTAAAGTAATAAAATATAATAATATTAAAAAAATGTTTTACTGTGTTTGAGACAAGGGACATATCTCTTACTACCTTTAAACTCTCAAAGCAAAGTGGAACTCTGCTTCAGTCTCCTGAGTACCAAGGATTACAGGCCTGAATCACAGGCTCCTCTTGAAATCACTTAACTTTTATGAAAAAATTCTCCTCTCCATGGTCTGCTCAGATTAAAGAGGTTATAAGTATGAGGGTTATCTCACAAGATGTTCTCATTGAGGTCGCATTTGATCATCGATCTTGCTAAAGCAGGTTGATGCACCATGGAGTCTCACATGCTCTTTATGACAATTTTCAAGTTTTAAGAAGCAAGATTTTGTAGTGTTTTTCCATATGAGTCATTTACCACAAAGGTAAATAAAAATTTTAAAGCATGTGACTATGCTTCCCAAATCAGAAGTTCAAAAAGATTTCAATTTGAGTTTTTTTTTCCTGAATGCCTTTTAAAATGGGTGTTGATCTCAGAGTTCATTCGAAAGACTTGGTTATCTTGTTCTTTCTGCTTCTAAGCAGAAATTTATGACTCAGTCAAATCCATTTCTGGATTGGAATGCATTATCATGAAGAACGGAATGCCTAGCTATGGGAGGATGGCTCAAGCCCTTCAAAAGATCTGTAAGTTTCTGGCTATTGAAGAAGGTTTTGGGGGGGCATATTTTTATGGATATATTCTAGCTATGAGGACTGAAAAATCACTGCCAGAATTTTCAAGAAGTTCAAATATGTTGTGCAGAGCCTGAGAATAAACAAAAATGCCAAAGGACAAACAGGATTGGTCCACCCATAACATTCAAGTTCACGTTCAGGTAACATGAAAGTTGTATACCTGAGACCTAAGAAAATTTTCTTTGCTGTCTTTTCCCTTGCTGTAAATAATAGAAAGCCGGATGTGTCTATGCGTGCTCAGGTGGTCTCAGATAAAGGCATGCCCAGAGAACACAGCAGGTTCATTTTGCTCTTCTAATGAATTCCCTGTTTTCTTATCTTTAAATATTCAACAACTATTTTCTGTAAAAGTGTTTTTCTTGGATCTCCATTCTCATTCCTAAGCATGAAATCTAAAGGCCTACAGTGACTAAGTTTATGTTC
>CAWTZC010000419.1:0-62131 GCA_963919715.1 Microtus obscurus
AAGAGAAGAGTTGAAATCACCAGTCTGCTTTTATTTAATGCCTTCTCTAGCTCTTGTTTAAAAAACTAAAAATTTAACATTAAGTCATCCAAATAGTTAAGCTATTTTATGTAATGAAGTATTGTTTGATTTTAAAGTAAATAAATGAACTTTAAAGAAAAAAGTTTTGAGCAATGGTTTTTATTTGTTATATGTACTTGTGTATTTCAGAAATGTTTAAGTTTTCTCATATAGATTTTGGACATGTTTGAAAAATAAGTTTTCAAATGAATGTTGCTTTTTATTTAGTTTAGTTTATTCTTTGTTTAATCAGGGAATCATTCCTTCTATTACATATTCTAACTTATTATTATTTGTAACAAATGATGGGGCCTTGTAAATGGGATCATTACTTCTGTTAAATATCTAAATTCTTATTACTTGTATATATGAATATTGCTAATTTTAATCAACTTCTATTACACTTCCTGATTCATTAAAAATTCATATTTAAAGTGCAAAGTTTACACATATCTTTGTTATGTAAACTGTATAAATGTGTCCCACTTAATCACTACTGTCATTGTGAAACTTTATGTTGTTTTTACAACCTTTAAAGTTGATAAACTCTTTAATATAAATCCTCAAAATTATCACTAGATTTAACCTATCATTAAAATTTTAAAACATTCTAATTTCTTTGTTTTCTCTTTGATCTTTCTATTTTTAAACTTTTTTTAAAAATTCATTCACAGCATGCTAAAAAGATTTTTTTTTTCTCCAGCTTACAAGATAGATTGAATGTAAATGCTGGCGATCTAAAGAGTTATTGCATTCCAGGCATACAGAAATATGATCCTCTTTGCAGCAGGTGGATAAATACAAGTTTATGATGTAAGCAGTTGGGAATTGGAATGAGAGCTGAGATAAGAAAGTTTCATAAGTTGTATAAGTTGTTCAGTCTCAACAGGTCATGACCTTGATGCCTACATGAATACATTTATAGTTGGGGCTCAGTAATATTAAGGTCCAACAGAATCGAAATGGCTGTTCAAAGAGTTCACCAAGAATCCTGATGTAGGAAGTACAGGATTAGTGTCACCAAACGAAGACAATTTTTTAAATGAAAAGATGAAAAATGACTGTCTTAGCTAGCTCAGATTAAAGAGAGCAGCTTCACATAAGTGGGAATTGGTTTTTTTTAGCCAACTTTGGAACTATGTGGATATCTAAGACTAGACTGTTACTTCCCTAGGGATAGGGCAATGACAACAGGATAGGGAGAGTGATGAGGGAGAAAAGAATGGATTGTTCCTCACAGTTGTTAGAACTGCTAGAGACTATAGCAAATGTGACATTTAGTTTCTGTGACAAAACACCTGAGATAATCAACTTCTAAGGAGAATTTATTTTGACTTACAGTTTCAATCCATAGCTTGTTGGTCCCATCACTCTGTGGTTGTGGCTAACCAGAGCACCATAGCAGAAAGCTAGAGCGGAGCAAAAGCTTTAAATGTGGCAGTCAGAACGCAGAGGGAGAGAGCACGGGACCAGGATCCCAAACCATCATTCAAGAGCCAATGTTTCTGCTTCCCTCTAACAAGACCCCACCCTTTAAAGTTTCTACCACCTCACATTGCTATATGCCGAGGAACAAGTCTCCAACACATGAACTTTTGGGGGACATTTTAAGATCAAACCATAACTTTCTGTCTCTGGTTTGCCTTTTCCATTTATAATGCAAAAAATTCTCCAAGAGTCCAAAAGTTCAGGCTAGATGCAAATCCATTTATCAAAAATGTGTTAAAGTAACATAAAATGCCATAATGAAGCTCATTATTTGATAATTAATATTAAAAGAATAATAATACAAAATTCAAGACTCAACTAGGTAAATTTTGAGTATAAACTTAAATTTTTTTTTTTTTAAAGCCATAGACTACTAAGGTACAATGGTGCAGAGTAAACATTCTCATGACAGAAAAATAAAGAGAATAGGGGAATGGGACCAAGACAATGCCCAAAGCTGGGCAAGGTAAATGTTAAATTCTGTAGTTCCAGGTTTAGCATCTGGGGCAATATGCTGGTGTAACGTGCGCCTAAAAGTATCCCTGTTTGAAGCATTGCTTCAGTTTAGCCTCCAGATGGCTGCTCTGTTGACATGGCTGCAACTCATTGCCTGTAACTTCCTTAGTGGCATTTCAAGTTGGCATTCTTACATCCTAGAGGCCCCTTTTGTAGTTTTAGTAAACTCTTACTGCTTTTTGTTTGTTTTTTGCTTGCTTGCGTGTGTGTTTTGTTATTCAGGGTTGTGTGCCTGGTAGAGACTGACCTGCACACACCTACAGGTTTTTTAGGCTTCTATTTTTTGAAGTCTTTTGTGACAGGGTTAAAGACTCACTGACTTGGAACTTGCTATACAGAACAGGCTGGCTTCGGATTTGAAAGCAGTTTCTTCTCTGCCTTTGGAGTGCTGGGGCTACAGATGTGCACCACCATGTTAGTTCTAGGGTTTTCTTAGGAATTTGGGAAGATACTAGCATATATTTTCACTATTATTCTGTACACATGGATATGTAGTGATGCTAAGGCTACACAGCATGAGGGGTGCCTGCTGAATCCTCAGGAAGGTAAGGTTATGGCAGAATATCTTGCCATCTGAAGTTTGAGAAACAAATCCCAAGAAAATAATTCCCTTGACACTGTTTTGTAAGCAGTGCACCCCAGAACTCAGTTTGAGCCCGCCAGAAGTAGGGTGTGGACAATTCCTGGAGACACACTCAAGTTGCCCCTGTAGCTCCATAGGGTAAAACTCTTGAGTTCGTTTTAATGTCGTTTATCTTTTCAGCAACTGTTCCTTTTTTGGTGGGAAAGTAGAGCGTATGCATTTTTGTAGTCTATAGAGAGTTTCTCATCTTTCTCTTTCTTTTGCTTGTGATTTTTTTATAATTTAGAAAACAATGATCATCAAAATTACTGCGGTTTTAATATGGGCAGTTGGACCTTTCTTCACCTAACTAATTAGTTGAATGGGGTCTTCTTTTGTTGTTGTTGCTCTGCCTTCAAAAAGTTTGGGTGTGGAGACACAGACATATTCTTTGTAAGATGAGGGTGCGCTAGTCAGTTTCCAGGAAGAGGCCTTGTCCTCATCGGAAAAAGCAGCAGCATTGCATATTAGAGTTCTTATAAGAAATGTGTTTTTGAATTACAAAATCGCCTCTGTGGAGGTAGGGCTGTGCCCAGCTCTAAATTATTGTATATTGGGTGAGAAGAGGGGTGGTTCTTGCCCTGGTGGGTGGTTCATTTTATGACCAGCAGTTAGCTCTATTTTTGAGTGCAATTGTGGAAGACAGGGTTATTCTAATTCATTGTGCGCATAAATACCACCATCGTAAAAGTGGCTCAAAAAAAAAAAAAAAAACACCATCCTATAAGCATCAAAGTAGACTTGGAACACATAAGCACATAGTGATTTAAAAACTATAAACAGAAAAATCAGGCCTCAAACTTATCAAACATACCAGTCAAGGAAAAGTGCAGCATCACATTGGACCATAGAAGTTAGAAGACCACATTACTTTGAGGAGATGGCAATGGCCCTCACCAATCTGGTATCTGACTCACCACCCAGGGCATGGGGTTAGAGAGAGGGAAGATCTGTATCCAACATACCTCGCCAAAGGCATGCTTTTTGAGACCTAAATCTCCATATACTAGACTCTACCTAAAGATCCTGACTCTCTCAATCAGCCCATAAGCTGGAAACCAAGTGGGCTGTGAATTCATAGCCTTTAGAGGGACATTTAAGAGTCAAAGCTTGACACCAATGCTTGTCTTTGTTTGAGGGTCTGGGGAAAAAGATGATGAAGATATGAGAACAATTAATTGATCAGGAAGAGGCAGCCTGATCTTCAGGAAAAGGAAAACTGTAAAACGGCATGTACATGCAGGTTTCATACTGGGGGCAATTGATGATGAGTCTTCCTGGGCCTTCTCTGAAAAGCTGTGTAGTTGTACTTTTTTGTTTGAATCCACTGCAACCTGCAAATCATGACATAGAGACTGCATATTATAATTATGAAAAGTTTGGCCTTAGCTCAGGTGTTCTTAATAGTTTTAGAACTCAAATCAACCTTTGGTTCATTAGAGTAATGCTCTGTCACACGGCTCAGTTACCGTCTTGTTTGTCTAATTTGTTTATTTTTCCTGGCACTTATTCCTCTGACTCCCTCTCTGTCCAGAAGTTCTGCCTAACCCTCCTGCTTAGCTACTGGGCCACTAGTTTTTATTACACTAAGCACCGTGACACATCTTAAGCACAGTGAACAAAATCCAACAGCAAAACTGTAAAATATGCCTCAGAATTTGTCTGGTGGACAATTCTGAGAAAACTAAGATGTTTATCCATTAAGTTGTATTTTTTATTGGTTCAAGATCAAAAATGAAAGTTAACATTTGATATAGGTCTCACTTGTAGGATTTTAAGAAAATTTCTAAGATAGATAGATAAACAGAATATGGGAGGATAATTTATATTATTTTATTTTTTTTTGTTTTTTTTAATGTATGAGTTTAATCTCACTTACAGTAATAAAAAACTCTTGGAGTACTTGAGATTACTTTTTGTATTTGTATGATTGCCCGTATGACTTTGGAAATAATGGTTGCAAGATTTAGTTACCTAGTTACCCATAAGTTAGCAGGGGTGGGGGGGATGAAGACACAGTCTGGATTTTATTCCGCACAGATTCTGTCTACAATATTATTGTAACTACATTTTACAGAACTGACTATGTGTACTTGAATAAAATGTTAAGTTCGGAATACTTATGCCCTTTTCAAGCCGTATCTATACAATTTATCACCGTGTATTAACATTTTAAGAACATATTTTTATTTCTATTTTTGTGGTGCCAAGAATAGGACCTGCTGCTTGTCTGAAGTATGTGTTTTACCACTGAGTGAGCTTGGCTACCATTAAATTTTGTTTTGTGTGTTGGTCCTGGATTACAGAGTAATAAACCTGAGGAAGTGAATAGTGTACAGATCTCTATTAATGTAAAATACAGCTCAATGCATGGCAAGGCGGAATGCTCAGTAATATTTTTGGTATATAAATGAGTGTGAGTAATAAGTACTTGGATTCAGCAAATCATGGAACTGAAGATGCCATCTGTGGGTATCCCTAAAAGGCCCCCCAAATATTGGTAGTCTGAATGTGTGTACGCTTGTGGTAAATATTCTAGAATAGGCACTAAATTTTAATTCAGAGATGGCAAGAACTTCTAACACAGGTTGAATTTTCACTGTTAAGCTTTCAACTGATGTGCCTAGTTTAATATTATCAAAGTAGACTCTGACCTCTCAGTTTTCCCAGCATTCCTCAGTCCCTACCTGTTACAGGATATGGCTGGCCACCTCACCTTCTACTGAACTCTCAGATCTAGGGCCTGGGCTGCCTTTCCTCAGAGGCTCTTCTTATAATCCAGACATTTTGGTTACCAGATCTTTTGAAATTCTTTTATCTTGTCCCCCCTAATTCCTCTCCACCCCCCCCCCCAAATACTAGCCTGTTATGTCACTTCTTGCACTCTCCCAGATGTCCCTGCCTCTGACCATGTATATAGTATCTACAAGAAACTTTCTCCTCCTCAATTAGAGTAGGTTTTTTATTATATCAAAAATAAGAAAAATGGATGAAACTGTAAGTGCACTGGAGAGTAATAGATTTGGGGTTAGTTAGTGATTTGGAGAAAGGGACCAAGGAAGCAAGGGTTGCTCTAGGAGTTCATGCTATGAAAAGAGGAGGTAATTTAATTAGGATTTGAGTGAAGAGAGAAATGTTTGATTTTGTCTGTGCTTGAGGCAAAATTATAAACTGAGATTGCTTTGCTTACTGAATCTGTTATCACAAGAGTATCTGAAGTGGTGTGTGTGTGTGTGTGTGTGTGTGTGTGTGTGTGTGTGTGTGGAGTTTGTGTCTAGAGGATAGCTCTGAGTGAGAGCATTGGCAAGATTGCAATAGGATGATTTGTTTGTGGAATGTGGTAAGTTCTGAACATCAGACAATGACTTTTTGAGATGAGGGAAAGGTTGAAAATGACTTTATGCTGAATGTTCTAAATAGTAATAGGAATGAGAACTGAACTGAGGAAAAGAACTTGAAAGCAGAAAGCAAAAATGGCTTTCTATCCTGCTCTTTGACCTTTCAGTAGACAAGACTGAAATCTTGAGGCTTGCCAACCCCCAAAAAATAATGCTGGAAGAAATACTTTTCTTAACAGAAATGTAAGCAGTATAGACCCCCTTCTTAAATATATAAATGATTAGGCCTGGGAACTACAACACTTAAGACAATACCAATAGCAATTTTGGAGCAACAAAATAGCATGGCTTTTTTTTTGTTTGCCTGCCTATTCTTGCTATTTTCTCTTATAAAAAACTGTTATTTTTGTGTATGTATAAGAATGGTAGAGCAAACCTGATAGTCTAGAAAATGTATCTAGAAGGGAAAATAATTGAATTTTTTGGTTGTTTGGTTATGAAGCCATGACTGGAATCCTAGGTCCTAATGCATGTAGTACACTGTATTTGAACCCTGTTCAAGCAGCTGTGTAAAAGGAGCCCAAAGATGGGGACATCAACATCCATATTTGTTTGAAGAGCTCACAATATGGAAGTGGAGAAAGCAAAATCCCCAGCTCCCCTCATCGACAGAATGTAGACCCTGCCAATGAGAGGGGACATGGCAAGGTCTAGAGGCAAACACACATTCATGAGCAGCTGGTCACGTGCTCACACCTACATAAATATTATGTTAATTAAGTTTCTGTAGTTTAATGGTCATCATGCTTGCCTAACATGAATGTATAAATGTTAACTTTTCTGGAAATTGATTTTGGGGGTGGAGCAACTTGCGGCATAATTCTTAGATTAATAGAAAAAGTTGACTAGTATAAGAATTCCTATTTAGCCTGGTATCCAAATTTCCCAACCAGTTTTCACAACCATTTGAAAATTGGAAGTATTTTGCCAAACTAGCTAGTCCTAAACACTTAAATGTGCATATTCTAAAGGTACTCTCCCTCTTTAACTTCCATGTGATTTATCCAAATTAGGAAATTGACCATTGACACGGTGTATCATCAAATTTGAGGCCCACATTTTCCCTAAAAGTTAATAGCATTAAAATTTTCACAGCAGCCTTTAATTGGTACCCAGGTTGTGTTTATAGGTTTCATGAATTCTGGGTAATAGCTCTTCTTGATCCCGAACAACCAAAAAAAATTCTATTATTTTCCCTCTGGATACATTTTCTAGACTATCAGGTTTCACCCATTACAGGCTAGTTATTCCGTGGAATGCCGAAGGTTGCTCTATGTAATGTTTTCTCATGCTGACATTCAGGCTATTACATTTTGGGAAGAAAGGTTGCGGATTTTTTTTGAATGATTTTGTCTTTTTGCTTTCAGTGTTTTTATTTGAAATTACTATAAACTTATTATCTTTCATTGTTGCATCTCAAACACAATTTGGTTTTTGTTGATCCTCCTACCCTCTCTGCCTTTCTTTCTTCCATTTATACCTTTCTACATGTTTTCTTTACCCTTGTCCCTCCATCCACACCTGTTTGTTGGTTTGTTTATTTATTTGAGGTTTTTGAGACGGATTTCTCTGTAACAGCCCTGACTGGTCCAGGAACTCCACTTCCTGTAGACCAAGCTGGCCACAAACTCCCCAGAGATTCACCTGCTTGTGCTCCAAGTGTTTGGATTAAAGGTGTGCGCCACCACTGCCTGACCCATTTCCACTCTTGTAGTCACTTGTCTAGGTTTGTGGCTTATATTCAACAGTATAATTGCATATAAATGTAAAAAGTTGACTAAAAGAGACCTGATTTATCCTTTTGATTCTGGGTTATAATTCTTTATATAATATAATAAACTATATTACTTCTCTTGGTCAATAAATATGGGTCAATCATTTTCCTGTAAATGTCATGAGTCCGTTGTTCTTTATGGTTGAATAAAACTGAGTACATGTACAAGATTTCATCATCCATTCATCTGATGACAGACATCTAAGGTGATTCATGTCCTTGTTATTGTGAATAGAGCAACAGTGGATCTGAATAACGGGTATTACATCTCTACGGCAGAAGGTTTGGTATATGCCCAGGAGTAATTCAACTGGCTGTGTCCTTCTATTTTAATCTTTGCAAAAAAATATCTTTACTGATTTCCACAATGGCTGGACCAGTTTGCATTCACACGGTGAATAAAGGTTTTGGTTCCCTTGTACCCTTGCTAGAATTTGTTGTCTTGAAATGGGTGCTCTTTATGTATCCCAGATTGGGTAATCCTGCTGCCTCATTATCTTGGGTCCTTGTGTGCTGAAGGTAAGGTATATACTATGTCGGTTTAAGCAGGAATTTTAATTCCGGATATCTGCTTCTACCCATAAGTGTATTACTTTGGCCTAACCTTGTGCATTATTGGGAAGTTAGACATTTCTATATTCCTTCCAGTGGCCGAGACTAAGTCATAAGAATCGTATAATTCTTAAGATGTGTGTGGGGAGCTTACACTCTGCCAAAATTTTGTATTAACTCCCAATATATGCCTGCACTCACGATGGATTAGTGCCCACTTCATTATTACAGTGATGAATAAATTATTCACTCGAATGATGACAGAGATAAATAGCACACATGAATGCAGTAAAGACAGCTTCTTCCTCTAGTTTTTGGTTTTATTCATTTTCTAGGGTCTTATTTTCTTTATTTTTTTCCCTTTTCACTCACTTCTGAACAGATAGCAGGTTTAAAACACAATACCTTATAACTTCAAAACTGCAACTTTCCAGAGAGGGAAAGCCAACTGCATAGAAACCCAAACACATGAGATTTCCACAGGCCTAGCGCAAAGAAGTTCAAGGACCCAGCATGTCTGGAGCTACAACTGTTTCTCAGCTCTTGCCTTCTTCAAGCATTGATAGATTGTTGTCTCCCGTAGAGTGCAAGGGGGATGGGGAAGATTAAAGAGCAGGGGGAGACGGCCACCAAGAATTGGCAACTAGATAGAGAGTAACAGCCAGGGTTGATTAGTTTCAGCTTTGAAATGACCCCTTTGTGTGATGTTTCTGAGAGAGAAGTTAAAATGCTTTCAGCAGTGTGTTAATTAAAACAATTAATCTAGGTCTAAATAAAATGGCTCAACTTAATGGAGAGTAGCTCCTCCTTCATGTGCTTTTCGCCACTAATGAGGAACACATCCTCAAGAAAACCTTCAGCAAATTCATGACACATTTAGAACAACAGGCTATTTAGAGGGAGGAATGGGGTTAAGCTGATCCGAGAACCAAAGTTGTTATTTTCAGCAGCTGAGAAGCATTTATTAGAGTATACCAATTAGAAGACAGGTGATTTTCAAAGCAACACATTTAATGTGCAGTAGCATAAAGTGGCCCATCACTGGTGGCTTGAATGACACTTTTTATACATTATATTCTGTGACATGTTATTGCCATTGCTAGTTACGTGGACAGGTCTACGTTTTTTAGATGATAAGGCTCAAAGAGGTAAAGGAGCTGGGCCAGAGCATGCTAACTGTAGGGGCAGGCAGGATTTAAATGCAGGTTAAGTTGGTCAGGGGTTCATTGCTCACCACTGTCCTATCTGCCTTCCGGTTCACCATTTGCCTTACAGTTGATGGGTGCATAAGTCATCTAAGAGAAGATGCACCAATGCTAGATGACCGAATTCCTGCTGTCTGTGCGAGACGTATTTTCTTTTGGCAGGGACAGAATATTTGATGTAAGCAAGGAAGAAAGAGTATTACTCAGGTTGAATGTTAGCCCATTCTGATTAGAAGAGGTATGGTTAGTAGGTCACAGCAAGGCAGACAAGAAGCAGAGAAAGAGAATCCAAGAAGGGGCCAGAGTGTGATATAGTGCTGCAAGACATGCACCCAAGAGCATTTTTCTCTAACCAGTCCCTGCCTCTTGCCTTGGACCAATTCTCAGGAGGGTATATATGGAACCCCATCAACGACATTAAAATTGGAACTGTTCTGGCAACACTTTCCAAAATGATCCAAGGGGGTGTGTTATAACTCCAAGGCATTCCTCAATCCAACCAAGTCAACAGTAAGAACAAAGCATTGCTCTCTTTGGAGGGGACTTTTTAAAGACAATTGAAACTTTGTTTCTATAAAGGCAAGGAGAGCTTGATTTGGTGAAGGGGTGTTTAGGAGCTCCTCCAGATAAAGGAACCCCACGAGTACTATAAATACTGGTGAAAGCAATCAAGGATTGACAGAGTGTTCCTGCTGTCACCTCAAAAGACCTTGGCCTCACTTCTATAAATGAAAGGATTCTTACAGTCTATCCCTAAGAAAGGGACGGAAAGGTGACTATGGAGCACTTTGACATCTTGATGTACATTGGGGCACATCAGCTAAGGGACAGGGGAACTGCAATGCCTTGGAATTGTGTCAACTACATTCTTCCCCGCATTTTCCTCCACCGTAATATTCTCCTGGCCCTCGGAGAGATTAGCAGAAAAGACTGGTATGGTCTGTTCATGCTTGCCTGGTTTCTATTTCTTCATCTCAACTTTTCTTTTTTCTTCTGAATCTGCTGGTATAACTTAGGTGTGGCAACAGGGAAAGCCGTAATACAAACCTCAACTCAACCTACCATCAGCCACATAGTGCTCAACTTTCTTGACTTCTCGCTGTTCTAGTGGATCACAAACTTGGAGATGATGGGAAGACTGATCAATTGCTTTGCCCCAAATTGCAATGACAGGAAGGTGACAAGGAATTTGACTTAAAAAGCTAATTATGTATGGTATAGCAAGGAAAGGCTTGGAGCTTTATAAACTATTTAATGTAAGTTCTGTAAGGGTGCAAGCATTAAACTAAGCCACAGAGAAAATCACTGTGGGGCTTGTTCTTAAATTAATCTTTTTAGAAATGTAGTATAAGTAAAAACCCATTTTTTCCATAGATAAATTTGTTAAGGACCTTAGCTCCTTTTAAGAGCCAAAGTAACATTTTATCAAATCTTTGAATCATTTATTCTCTGTAGCAAAAGACCTTTTTGCTTAAGCATTCTTTCATGACTAAAGAATGTTTGTCTATCCGGAAGTAATCACTCTCACAAAATATTGTTATCATAAGGAAACAAATTGGACATATGGGTTTATTATTTATTAGCACATTTGAGTGCTAATTTTTGCTCTCTTTTATATAAATAAGAGATTTAAATGTTAAATACAATTTGAAGAGATATTATCAGCTTCATATATATAATACTGCTTACTATAAACAAATGGGAAAAGTTTTTTCTCTAGAATAAGGTTTTATTGTAGGCCTTTTTATCATCAGAAGATAGGATGAGTACTGAAGAAACGGCTAGTACTTAAGACCACTTGCTGGACGCTTTTTAATATTACTTCTTGGGTTCCTCAAATAAGCAGATGACATCCTATACTAACTTGGAAATCAGGGAAAGCAATTGTATGGTGATTGGGTGGGGAGCCAGTGAGGCTCAATGTGATATAGTCCAGGTGATTAGTTTTCTCCTCCTACTAGGCAAAAAATAATAATTTTAAAATAATTGAGTGAGTAATTGAGCAAACTAAATGATTCGAATAAATTAAGAGCATACAATTGTTACGAATTATTAGTTTTTTGACGAAAAACACAGTTACTTCGTTAGTGTATGGATGACTCAGAAAAGAGTATTTAACACTACTAGAAATAGACAGGCAACAAATGTTTTATGCAGTTAATAACACCCCACTAGCAGTTTTGTCTGCACAAAGAAATTTTTTCATTTGGCGTGTGGTTTAGTAGGTGATGCTGGCCTGGGTGAGAAGCTGGTATCAGAAAAACCCAGGTGGTTCTGTAAGGCCAAAGGCCACAGACTCCTGGTCCTCATCACATTATCACTCCCGGTCTCTCACTGGTCTGCAGGCAGAGGTTAGTAGGATTGCCCTTAATCTTGATGAGCTTCTATCTCCTTCTCTAGGAAACGCTTCTCCAAGAAGTCGCAGAGTTGCAAGTTGCGTGAAGGAACCCAGGGAGCAGACACGGAAGGACTTGATTCAGGTTCTTCTTCAAGGCCAAGGATGTTTCATGACCCTCCAGGCTCCCACCACACTGGTACGTAGGGCAACATCGGCACATCAGAGACAAGGTCACTGACGCTGTGCTGATTTTGCATCAGGAAGACAGGCAATCCTGATGCTTCTTCAGACAGATCTCAGTAAGAAGCATTTACAGACGTATTATCTTTGAAAAAGAATCCAGAGAGAGAATTGTAGGGATGCGAAAGTAATAGTGGCTCACCTCCCGAATTTGAGGGCTCAGGGACTCACAGTTGGAACTTAAGAAGAGGCTTGCTTCCAGAAACAGAAAATTGCAAATTGACCCAGAAGTGGTGATGTTGAGGGAAGGAAGAGAGAGTAGTTATGAGTCTAAGGGGAGTGGCTGGGAGTTTTAATAGGGCAGTAGGCGAACAAGTCTCCCAATGTTTTCAGATAAGGATTTAGTCTTGTAGTTATTGGAATGGAGTATTTATTTGTTATGTGTCCCAGTTTTAAAAAAAAACATAAATCTAGTGTAAGGTAAGAAATCTAAAGTTGTCATAATGAAATCTCCTTAATCACTTGTGACTTAGAACTTCCTTGCTTATTATTTTAGAGCCGGATACAGTAATTTTATTCTGCATATAATCTCTCATTGTCTCAGTGAGTAGCCATTAATCTTCTTTTCTCAGAGCAGTCTTACTGTTCTGATATAAAGTTAATAGCACCCCATCCCCCTACCAAAGGCCCTGTTTGGAATATGTATTATGTAGTCACCTTATTCTTTCTAGATAAACGTGGAAATTGTGCCACACAAAGTGCTGTGTGAGTGAGTATAATTCATCTCTTTCGAGCGAGCTCTCATGGAGTTGAAGCTGGCTTTGACTCAAGGATGACCCGAACGTCTAAGTGGTGGGACTACAGGCATTCTTCTTCACTTTGGCCATGTTTCACAGAAGATGTTTAAGTTTTTATGAATTATTATTTGCCTTGATTCATTGTACCTAGGCAGCCTAAAGTGTATAAAGGTAGGTTATTAGCAGTTACAGCCCGTGATTCTAGACACTCCACCATTAACTGAAACATAGTGTGAATGTGAGAATAAAAATTAAATAATGTATATTTATAAAGTGTATCAAAATTAACCATACACAGAAGATTATAAGTTAGTGGTCTCCACTCCTCGAGAGATATAGACCTCAATGTGTCATAAGGCCTCTTTCAGCTTTATAATCGCACGCTGAGCTTTTTGGTTGCTATGAGAGAGTGTTTACAAAAGTCCTATGATTTCGGATAGGCATATACTATGGTAGAAACTTGAACCCGGGAAGAAAAAGAAGTGAAACCTCCGCTCTAAACTTGGACTTCCTGAAATGAAAGTAGATCAATTATTTTGCAGTTATAATTTGACTCCTATTGCTGAAACCATACATTTTAAGAATGTAAAAGGGGAAGCTGTAGCAGGGTCTCCTTTTACGGCTCTGGTTAAAATAGGAACACATACTATAGAAACGAGAAACCGTAAGTAGCCGCCTTTGTCAACGCCCCAGCTACTTGATCTCAGTGTTAGGAAAGCACGGTGTATAGTAATATAAATGATGACTTTGTAGTGTATCGTGTAAACAATGTGTAAATTCATTATCTCTTTGTTATTGTCTGGTTTTAAAGCGTTGTGAATTTAATGTGAGGAGAATTTAAGTTTTATAATGAATTTTCTCTAATCATTTGTTACTGGAACCTTACTTGTGTATTAATTTAGAGTGAGATACAGTAATATATTTAATTTTAGTTACCTAAAAGGATAGATTCACAAAATGTGTTACCAATGTAAATTAACACACATACACATACACACACACACACATATATATATATATATATATGTGTGTGTGTGTGTGTGTGTGTATATATATTTGGTTTTTCGAGACAGGGTTTTTGGGTTTTGGAGCCGTATATGGAACTAGCTCCTCGAGACTAGGCTGGGCTTGAACTAAGATCCGCCTGCCTCTGCCTCCCAAGTGCTGGGATTAAAGGCGTACGCCACCACTGCTCGGCCAAGGTAAATTATATAATGAATGAGAAAACACTGTGAATTAGTAGAACTTGAAAAATGGGGATATAATATCAATCCATTTTGCAGCAAAATTATGGAGATCCTTTCACTAAAGAGCTATCCTCCCGAAACAAGATTCCCTGTGACTTTTCAAGCTTGAAATACTGGAGGATAAAGAGTAAGATCCAATCATTCAAAACTTTAGTAAGCTTAGCTTAGCTGTTATTCCTTGGCTAAACAGGTTTCCTACAATACTTTTTGGGATCCCTTGTGGTCCCGCTATGACTTATGAAGTACTGTACAGTAAGGCAGAGTTGTGTTACCAGCCCATGTTCCTGATACAAGAAACATGCAAGGACCTATCTTGGTTGGTGATGGTAACTCTGGAACATTCATATGAGTGATACAATTCACAGAATTTACATCCCCCTCAACTCAAATGAACCTAGGATGTTTCTGTGTTTGACAGACTCTCCAGGAACAAACACCAACCTGAGGATTCCTACACAGGCGATTTATTGAAAAAGTAGCCCAGCAAAGACAGAAAAGTATGAAAACATGGAGGAAAAAGAAAAGAAGTAAAAAAATAAAAATTGAATAAAGTTCGTCTCCAATCAATCACACCGCTAAGCTCAGAATACAAACTACCATTGGAGGTGATTTAAATGAGGCATGGAGACAAGGTTTTCTCTAGTTCTTGCCCACCAGTTGTGAGCCTTCTGCAGAGTAATAGAAACTTCCAGGCCTCTTCCTTTGCAGGGAAGGGAATTCATTAGCTCAAGAAGTTAAGTACTAACAAATGTATGGGTACAAATCATCAGCAGAGGTACACATTGAGCATAGCAAATCATGGAGAATGATATGAGGTTAGTGATGTGGGAGGTGGATGTATACTGTGAATGTTTTATTGCCATTGGTAATAGAGAATGCTTTCAGCCAATGGCTGAACAGAGTAAAGCCAGGTGAAAGAGAGAAACAGAGAGAGAAAGTAGCAGAGTAGAGAGAAGCTATGTAGCCTCCTGCAGGAGTCAGACACCTCTGCTGGAGCCCAACCAAACCTTGCCAGTTTAAGCCACAGTACATGGCAATGCACAGATTAATGGAGATGGATTATTTAGGGATGTAAGAGCTAGCTGGAAATATGCTTAAGCTTTGGTAAACAGTATTGCAAAGAATATATTGGTGATTATTTGTGTTTGGGGAGCCTGAAAGGTATGAAAGAACAGCCTCCCCCAACAGTTAGGCAGGAAGTTAGCTCTGCTTGCAACACTAGCCTGCTATGTCCTGGGCCGTGGGAATAGACAATGATACTGAGAAACTAGGACTCATTTTATAAGAAAATTAATAAATAAAGACTTTGCCATGGTTAATATATTTATCCTCTTAGGTGTGAATGGAATTCAATTAGGGGGAATATCAGACATCTATATCTCCATTTTACCATCCTCTAAAATCTGGCATGCACTTCAGGGATCTTGTTTGTCTAGCCACCAGCCAAATTGTCAGAGCTTCTGCTGAAAAGGCATTTGCATCTTTTGTCTAACTTGTCCCTCTGATTGACACAATTATCCTTACTAGAATAGCATATTGATTTTTTGTTTTGTTTGCTTTTTTCAAGACAGGGTTTTGTGTAACAGCCCTAACTGTCATAGAACTAGCTTTGTTGACTATGGGTTGGCCTTGAACTCACAGATCACTGGCTCTCTGCCTCTCAAGTGCTGGGATTAAAGTGTGTGATCACCACCGCCCAGCGTGATTTTTAATAGCTCCAAACAAGTCAGTAAAAGTCAAAGTATTTTAGCAACTTAGAGTTGGAAAGCTTGTGAAATGGCTGCTTAAGGGTTGTGTCAACCTGAACTCACCTGAAAACTGATGTACAAGCAACAAAATGGTTTCTGTGTACTAGTCATTTTCTAAAAGGGACTATATGGGGTTTAGAGTTTAGCTTCCTAATTTGTTCAACTGTTTTGTTCAAGGGACTGCCTGACACCCGGCAGTGTTACGAAATAAGGTGGATACTTCATTTTTCTCCAAAAACACACACACACACACACACACACGGAACCCCTCTTATCCACTCTGTTCTCTCCACTAAACTCTGCAGAGGACTGAGAATCCTTGCATACCAGAAAAACTGGCCACCACTCCATCCCTCCACACACTCATTTACTATGGACACGACAAGCAAATAGAAACTGCTTAACTGGGGCCCATTTGTGTTCCCGGATATATCTGGCAATGTTTGGATCCATTTTTCAGTTGCTGGCTGAGAGCGGCCTCCAGAGGCTAGTTATTTTCTAGCACTTTCAGTTTTCCCTGTAAAAAGAACACAAGTGATACTCCTAAGGTAGAGGACCTGTGGACGCTTACAGAAGGAACACACAGCATGAATTAGGATGGTGAATTTTGAGAGACTGTGGGAGGACTACCAACAACAAAAATTAAACTTGATCCTCTAACCTCCATATGACTATACTTTATTTTTTTAAATGAGCTTCACAAAAAACATCATTCTAATTGAACACAAAGACATTCAGATGACAGTAGTGATGTGTGTTTCACTTAGGAACCTTGTTTCACGATGTAGTTGAAAACATATCAGAAGCTATGTGTGATGTATCGATATAAACCCAGTATCCCCAACAGCTAATTCTTTTGCTTTAATTATCAGTAGCAAAGAACACATTAGCTCCTAAAGACTACTCATTCCATTTCCAGACAGTGTGATCTTGGAGGCAACAGGCCACTGGGATTCAAGCAGATACTGGGAGCCAAGTAGTTGAATTGCAAGTGTCCATTAAGATGTGTAGTTCTGGGCAAGTATTTAATTTCAACTCTAATTCTTTTTAGCTACCAAAAAAAAAAAAACAAAAACAAAACCCAAACACCGTTTTAGTTATATTTTAAGATCACTGAGGAGAAATAAAGTAATACAAGGAATTTAGCACAACTTATAAATACAAAATAGATACTTCAATAACGATTAGTTTTGAGAGCCCAAGAGATGGCTCAGCAGTTATAAGCACGGGCTGTTTTGTAGAGGATTCAGATGTAATTTCCAACTCCACAACCATATGTAGCTCAGTTTAGGGGATCTGACTTCTCCTGACCTCCAAGAGCACTAGGCCAGTAGATAGTGCCCAGGCATGCATATGTGCAAACAAAACACTACCCAGTAAAATAAAAATAATAAATCTTTTTATAACCATTAGCTGTTTTTACACTTGTTCCTTTCCCCCTCACACTCTAAACTGGAGAAGTATCTCTGTGACTCATTCCTTCGGGCCTTGATCCTCTCTAGTTTTAACTGACAAAAGATGAACAGGCATCTTCCACTAGTCTGAGCCGTCCTCCTTCACTGAAACACACATCAACATCCTCCTCCAGCCCGCCCCTGTGGACTCCCTGTATCTGGTAAGTCTAGAAGCCAAGGCTGATTTCCTTCCGAGCAGGTAGCTGAAATTCTGTACTTTCCAAAGGCCAAATACATGTGTGGGCTGTATCTTTAATATGTTGTGACAGATAGAAATAGTTTGATGATGGAATCATTTTTAAACAAAATCTCAGAAAGAAGAGTGAAGTAGGAAAAACAAAGAATGGTTTTGTTTTCCGTGGTGCTGCGTTTTTTTTTGTGCATCTGCCCGTGTTGCATTTGTCCCTTGCCCTCCGTGATGAGGAGTGCTTTCTGTTCTTTTTTACAAGGAAAATGTATTGTTTCATAGAAAGAATAGAAGACACACATTCTACATTGAAGAGGCCTTTGTATTTCAGAAGTGCTGGAAGGTCTGGCCTTGCTGGTTGCCAAGAGGTGATTGGAAAGATACAGCTGGAGTTGCAAAGAACAAGTAGACTGCAAGGGAATAAGTACTCTTTTTCTCTGCTTGAAGCCTTAGAAGATTTGTTTGGTATCTGACATCTGACTGGAGAAGAAAATCACCCAACAGAGATTTTGCTTTCTTTTTGAACTATCACATGATCTTGTGTATGTGTGTGTGTGTGTGTATGTGTGTGTGATCATGCATGAGCTTGTGTGTGTGTGTGTGTGTGTGTGTTTGTGTGATGTAGACATAGGTACCAAAATGAGATTAACAGTAGTTATATCTGTGTGCTACATATATGCATGCTTAGGTCCTTGCCTGGGGGAGATGTGAGAATATTATTTAAAACCAATTAGAGACAAACCAAAACTATGGTGACCACAGTTACAATTCTGGTGGGGACTAAAGAGCCTTTAGGCTTACTTATATAACATGGGTGTGGGGCTATTGACAGGAGTATGAGTAACCCCATAGCAGCAAATGGAAACTCCCAGCATGAATGAAGGCTTCCCATTTCATGGGAAAAAAGGCCCTTTCCCTAGTCTTCCCCAGGTTATACAAACATCATAGCCTCCCCAAGAGCCTGAGGCCACACTGCAATTAAGGGTAAACTAACTAGTGGCTGTGAGGAATGGCTGAATGCTCAGGAGAGGGGCTCAGGAGCTTCAGTCTTTGCCCCTTTATTGGCAGGAAATTTCCCTGTTCCACAGGTCCCATAGTGATTCTCATAGTGATGAGCTCTTGCAAGTAAACAGGGTTGAGTTGGCTGATGGCAGCTATTTTGCTTTGCAGGGGTAGGAAGTACAACAGATTACTATAGGACAACCCCGGGGAAGACAGGATTCTGTTTTCAAAGAAAAGGGAAAAACTTCTTGTTTCTCTCACAAAGTCATATGATCTTTGCCCACAAATGAAATGAAGAAGCCTCAGAAGCCTCAGTGCTTGACTCCCAGGGCTCGGTACTAGTTTGCTGAATGACACCCTCCAGCTTTTAAGAAGCTACTTGGCTTTCAATTGACATTAAAATGTAGAAACACGAAGGGCTTCTTTCTCAAATCCTTAGGAGTTAATGGCAACCATCCTACTGCCCACTAACCACTAATAACCTTAGGTTCAATCTGGGGACCAAGAAGAAAAGGGAAATCTTTCTGAAAGACTGACTTGACTTCTGGGAGAGAGAGACTGCTTTATCCCCTGTCCTGTTCCCTTACTTGGTCTCTATAAAAACATACAGTGATGCCCTGGTACCATTATCTGTATAAAGAATCACCGATTCTCAGACGGTGAGGGAACCTTAAAGAATTTAGTTCAATCTGTATTCAAATTGTCAGGGCTTAATAATTATATAATAGGCACTTTGCTTTTGGAGTTAAGCCACAATTAAGTGTTTCCCGCTCACCCCCCCAAAAAAAAATCCCAGCCCTTTGCCAATATTCAGGAATACAAGCACAGGAATTAGTGCTTCTGTCTCTATGGGCGGGCTAGAAAGAACCACTGAGCATAGAAGGCAACACCAACAACAGATTCTGCTTACAACTTCCTGGGCTGCTGATGGCTGCATGCCTGATAGGCTATAAACCCCCTTCTGATGCTCTTTCTGCTCCTTCGGTGGTGCTTGAGGGTGCTAGCCAAACCACAGTTATTACCAGTTAAGATTAGGAAACATCTTTGGATCTGTGTTTATATAAGGACCAGATGGTAATGATTAAAATTAAATTAATGTTTGACAGTCCATGAAGGGTATATATTTACATGGTGTGCTGCTTGTTCAATCTGGTCATCTTGTTTTTCAGTTCAGGTCAACAAACGACAGCTGAGAAGCTGCCTCCTCTGGGTCAAACAGTAGCTTGTTTCTGTGCTATGGAAATGGTTGCTTGGTTTACTAAGTGAAGGTGTGATGCTAAAATCACGTATGAAGGCGCTTTAAGGAGAGAATTCATTTTGACCACAGACTCCAGCCACTCCTGAACAAAGTGATAAATTGCTTTAGGTTAAACAGAAATGAGGAAACCTGAACCTAGCTGAAGAACAAATGTGCCAACACCACAAAGTAATTTCTTAATTCTAACGAAGCCTCTTTCGAATATTAGAATTATGGGAAGATGTGATGCATGTTATTGATAAATATAAAAAAAAATTATGATAAATTTTAAATCACTGTGCCAGGCAAAGACCTTTCAATATGCAGGGATTTGTTATGGATAATAGGGATATTCATATTGTACATCGTCTGTTGAACTGCTTAAATCCAAAGTACATTTTTAACCTTAACGTTTCCAAGAACGTTGGTGAAATTTTAGAATGCTCTGCATTATTTTTGCATGTATTCTTTGGAGGAGCAACTGATAAGTTTCATTAATAGAAGAATAAAATAATTGAAGCAGGCCAGGGGCTGGAAGAGGAGATGCGACACTCCAGATGGCCCTTCAAGACAAAGCAGTTACTGCCCTTGAGTAGTAAGGCTGCAGGAAGGAGGCTTTCAACTGTCAGCCACTGTCCAGGGTACCGCTGCAGTGAAGAGACACTGCTTGATTGAAGACCTTATCATTCCAAGGGCAATTCTCATAGCTTGAACGGGGTATTCTTATTATCTTAATAATCCCCTTTGGTGTTCCCAGTTACCACCCGAATCTCTTCTCATTTCTGTAGGCCCTGGTTCAAGTGCCGTACCACTGCTGACTTCCTCCATCTTTCTGTCTAAAAAATAACAATACATTTACCACTTACCTACAGCCCCTCAAGCCTTAGTTTCTGCTTTCATTATTATTTCTCTTGCCAGCATCTCTAATTATTTATATAATTACCTACTTGTTTTGTTTCACATCAGCCTCCCCTCTGGAATATAACACCTGTAATGACTGGGCATTTGGCTGTTCTGGTCATTTTTTCAGCTCTACTACTCTAGCAAATTGCCTCCACTGAATAAAAAGATGGAAATATCTGTGAAAGAAATGAAATGATTGGTTGCCTAGAATCATAGCTACTCTCTTGTCACTCAGACTGCCCACCTCTCTCCAGGCACATCCCAAGAATGGATAGCCACAGGTAGGTTGCTCTGTCTCTGGAATAGGCTTTGGAACTGCACTGGACTAATCTACGTAGTGAGCTGTTTAGGGCTCTTAACACATGCCAGGATTGTTTGAGGAGTCAACAATACATGTAGCTACAACAGCTTAGAAGTAGGGCTAGCCATTCCCACCTTAAAACCGAAGAAATCGGGTAACAGATAGATTAGTGTGCCGACATCATATAATCCTGCAAACTAGAATTTGCGTCAGAATCTCTGCCACACAGCAGCTGTAGAATTTTAAGTAAGTTCCTTTTGGATTTGATTTATTGTCATAAAAGTGTATGTTAATAATGCCTATGTAAGTAACTGTAAAAGTATTTATGAGATTATATATGTAAGATGATAAGACTAGTAAGATCAGTTATAAAGCCATCCAAAAATCAGCTTTCCCCTGTATTCCTGATGCTGCGGAACTTTTAAATAACTTTCCACCTGATTTTTTAATTATTATTATTATTATTATTATTAATGTCTGTGTACATGAATGTGCCACTGTGTGTGGTGGGAGATCAGATGGACAAATGTGTGGAGTCAAGTTCCTCCCTTCTACCCGTAATGGGTTCTGAGACTTGAACCTGAGGTCTTTAGGCCTGCATGGGTAAGTGTTACGTGCTTAACCATATCACTGGCTCCTGTTTCTAGGAGTTTGAGACAATGTCTCACTAGGCAACACAGATTGACCCAGAAATCATAATGATCCTTCTGCCTCAGCCTCACAAGTATTAAAAGCCAAACCTCCATCTTTGGCTTGTTTATTTTTATATTGACTGATTTACTGTTGCCAGCTCTTAGATTATATTGCTCATCCACTATTCTAATGCTCATAAGTCTATAGTCACCCCCATTTTGCACTTCATCCTCTCTGCAGACAGGGTGATGGCTAGAATCAGAAGTCTTCACTTTTGCCCTTTTGAGTCACATCTGAAAAAAATTTGACAGATGCAATCAAATTCAGGTACTCATAACTCGTCTTTAAGACGTCTTTTAGAGTTAGCAGAAGTTTGAGGTTCATTAGTTGATATAATCACTTAGGCAAGTCAAAGCCCAACTTTTGGAGTAGTAAGAGCAAACTGAGAGCAGTGTAGCTCCCCACTACAATAAAGTCATGGTATCTCAAGTCTAAGGATAACTGGAGAGTAGATAGCCTTTGGGTCATAGCTCTCTTTAAAGACTGCTGCAGCTGAGGACAGCAACTGCAACCATCAGACAGTTACCTTGATGAGTTTCTGGGGTAACTATCTATGGTAACATACATGTGAAAGAATATAAATTCTCACCCATCTTGGCTCAGGCTGAAGACAATTCTTGGGATAACATTCTAGTTGCAGAAGTCCTTTGTGGAGTCTTTGAGGACATTATTAAGACCTCATCATAACTGGCCTTCTTCTGCTCACAGTTCTTCTCTTTTCCCAGATATTGATCTCAAGGGTACAACTCCATGGGTAAACACAGTTCCTAAACTTATCCCAGAATCATATTTTCAGAAGACGTAAGGGAAGGTGTGTGTAAGTAGTGTGCTCTACCACGGGTCTCAGTATTCCCTAGAGACCACTAAATCCAGGAACACAATGGCCCACTCCAGGATGGCAGGTGGCTGCCCCAGCAGCTCATCTTTGGTTATTGTTTTTAACCTCTTCTCAGAGGCATGACTAGTCTTGTCTGCTTGCTTTTCACAAGCACATAAATGGAGCTAGAAAAATGAAGCCCATTTAATCAACCCTTGCCTACGACTCATACCTCACTCCCGACCTCCTTCCCTTGGAGGGAAGTAAGACAGATGATCATGGATTGCCACACAACACTGCCTCTCTTTTTTTTTTTTGACCTCCTGAGTCCTCTGAGAATTTATCAGCAAACAACAAGCTCATTTGACTGGAAAAAGAAAAGAGTAGTATTAACACTAATATAAGCAGCCAGTGCTTCGCACAGTTATGGAAAGGTATGATGAAGTTAGTAAACACAGCCTCAAGAGCAGAATCAGCCTCTCTGATAACACTTTTGGAAACAGCCGATCTAAGCTTAGTATTTGCTTTGACAGTGAATGGTATTTTGATCTGAGTAATCATTAAAAAAATTTTGGTGTTTAATGGTCATAAAATCATAACATACTCCTCACGTGTATTTGCCTGAAATAGAACATATGAAACTCAGTTTCATTTGATCTTAAAGCATACATCAAACAAATGAGGACTTAAAAGCAGAAAGAAGACTAACACGAAGGGTTGGGGGAATATGTTTATCAAATAATGTATTTGTTTATGTGTAGGAAATTTTTTAAAAACTTTAAAAAAAATAAGCTTTTAAAAAATAAAACAATGAACAAAAACAAATAGCTAAATTAAGTAAAATGTGGTGTATTTAAGGTGTAGTATGGGTGATTAATAAAGGGACAGAAATAATGCATGCAGTATAAATAATGTAACATTAAAAAAAATTCTGTGGGAAGATACTTCATCTAATCAAGTAGACCTTCCTAAGCGACCCTCTCGTTTTCATGCTATACAGTCATATTCCCAGAAGGATGTGAAAAAGTCTTGGATTAACAATTGATTTGTGATATATTTATTTATTTATTTATTGGACATTTATTTATAAATAGTATCTTATGTTTTGGATTTTTAATATTTTGACTTCTTCTTTGATAACTTCATACACATATGTAGTGTACTTTGCGCAATCAATCCCCATCACCCCTCCCCCCCTGCAATTGTTATTTGCTTCAATTAGGGTTGCTTGCATGATCCTGAAGCGAGAGGCTGCTTTAGTAGAGAAAGCATGGAGCACATCTCCCAAAGAAAAACAATGCCCCTCCCCCTAGCAACTATTAACCGCCAATAGCTCCTAGCTAGGAGTGGGAGGTAATGAACCGCACCATAGATGAGGGGAGAACAGATGTGGCCTAATCTTGAGCGGGTAATTAGTTGCTGTGAATTCAGGATCTTAGTTTTTTAAATTGTTTTTAATCATTCATTATTTTAAAGATAGAAACTTATCTAATAGCCTAGGTAGCCTGAAATTCACCCAATTTGGCTTCAGACTCTTTAAAAACTCCTCCTGACTCAGCTTCCTGAGTGGTGGGATTACAGATAAGGAACCACCATGCTCAGCTCTCAGAGGGATCTTCTCTGTCAGGTACAGCCTGAAGCTTGCTCTGTAGCCAAGGCTAGTATCAGTTTGCTTCCCTTGCCACCTAAATCACAGCTCGAGTCATATGACTAGCTCCTTTTCTTTTAGCGTTTTGGAAATACTGTTTCATTTCTGATCTTAGGCTTCAAAACAACACAGAACAGGCATTGTTAAGCAGACATGGATACTGATCAATATACTTCTGTCTTTTTGGTGGAAGGCATCTAACTGACTCTGGACGTAATTTATATGGAAGGGCAGTTGGGTGAAACAGATGCTTCCCCATCATGCACAAAGGAGCTCCTCAAGAATTTTTGTGCTGATAAGGTGATTCCCTTGGACTACCTGAAGATGATTCTAAAACAGCTATGTGATTCATTGCTGATGGAGTCACCTGCTATTTAGAATTCCGCTAGATCCTATGGCTCATGCTGTGATTGGCTTTCGTGCTCAGATGCTTACAATCACTTCATTCAAGGTCCTTATAAAGCAATTATTTGGATCCTCCAACAGAAATTGATACAAGCGTAATTAAAATATCCTTATAAAAATACTTCTTAGGTGTGAACGGGTATTGTAGAAGGAACTGCCAAATTTTAACGTTATGTTTTTTGTTTAACTTTGGTTGTGGGAAACATATTTTAAATAGAAAGATGTTTGTATCATTGAAATAGCTTTGATTTATGACCACCCCATAATCTCCAAGTATAGAAACATGAGCATCTGTCCTTGTTACAAAGCAGCTCCGTAGCTGAGCTCCTCAAGAAGAATCTCTGCAGCGACACTGGAATCTGCATCTTTAATAAGCTTCCTAAGTCAGGCTCCCGTGCCCGGTCCACACGCGCCCCGGAGGTTGATTGTTTTATGTAGGCATGGTTCTACACTGTCACAACGGTTAGTAGTTCTGGTAGAAGGAAATGGAGCATTCAGTGATTATCTCTACTGAATGTGTGTGACTAACCGTTGTTAAGTGTGGTGTGGCTGCCCCACCCAGGCCCCTGTTTACAAGTCTGGCACACCCATCCCCAGCTGCTTACTCTAGTTTACCAAGAGCCAGGGCTAGCTCTTGTTTACTTTATATTTAGCAGCTCTGAGTGGTGGCTGCTAACAGCTCACAGTGTGCTCTCCGCTGGTGGCCACCTCACGCAGCAATGCCTGCAAGGTTACCCTACTCCACAGCACAACCAATGGCTGGAGTACTGTGTGTAGATTGAGGTGTATATTAAAAAATCTAGAATATAAATGCTCTGAAGTGATACTTAAATATAACATGAAACCAAAATGGTTTAGATTTTACAATAAAAAAGTAACGGGTAAAGTGTGTGAATAATTCAAAACTAGACCTGGAAATCTCAATGCTTCTTGTATAGCATCTCTAGAAAAGGGCTACTTAGTTTGTAGGAACAAAAGCCTTTTGCCAGCAAGGGAGAAGAGTCTTTGTGATGCTATCCTTGGTCTCAAAGATCCCTTATAGGGTCAAGTTGACGCTAGCTAGACTTCAGCTAAAACTAAGACTCCCGTCCTTTTTCTTCTCCTTCCAGGTATCTAGGTTTTTTCTGGGTACACTCTAGAAGATTAAAAAGTACTGGCCAGAGTGTAACAGAAAGGAAAGCTTCACCATTATTTTGAGCATTATAATGGATTATATGGAGGTTCTTAAGGGTTTTTAATATGATGTACCACATGACCCAGACTTATGAATATATACCAAAGGCAACTGTACCAACATCTGTAGAGATATCTGCAGATGTGTAATGGTATGCTCATTATAGCATTACTCACAATACCTTCAAGATATGAAGTCAACCTCAACGCCTGTCAGTGGGATGGATGGTGGATTAAAGAACTCTGAGAATGTAGTAGATAAGCAATGGAATATTGTTCAGCGTAAAAAAAAGAAAATGCGTTGTCTGTGACAACTTGGAGAGACTAGGAAGATACAGGTAAGTAGAAATGAGACACTGAAAGGCAAATAGTGCATGATTTCATCGTTCTTACACATGGAATTGAAAAGGACAAAATGGGCAAGGATATAGAAATAGAATGGAAGCTACAAGGAGGATAGGGTGGGTGGAGGTTTAGGTAAGGTATGCATGTTACATTGTTATGTGGGATGTATATATTAAATATAAAATGTATAGCATAAAACTATATAGTTAATGTTATACACTATAAAAAAAGGATAGATTTTAGATGTTTTTACAAGGTGGGATTTTTGTATGCTGGGAATAGAGTTGATTAATTAATAAAGAAAACTGGTTTGGCCTGATAGGGCAAAAGAATAGAGGTAGGCAGGGGAAAAACTAAACTGAATGCTGGAAGAAAGGAGGCAGAGCCAGGAGAAGCACGGAGCGGAGATAGATGTGCTGAAACTTTGCTGGTAGGCATGACCCCTGTGGTGATACACAGATTAAGGGAGATGGGTTAAATTAAGATGGGGAGATAGACTAATGGGTAAAATGATTTAAAATCTGGTACATTTTCTGTGTGATTATTTCAGGGCTGAGCAGCCGGAACTTACTTCTAGGTGGCCCCCCCCCTACATTTTTACCATAGAAAAAGGTAACTGAGATGGATGAGTATGTTAGACTGTTATAACGTTTCACTTACTGTAAATGTAATATCAAACATCTTAAAATATTTTTTTGAAATCCTACTTGTTTGAATATATTAATAAGTAATACATTGTTAGCAGTTGAGGAACCATCTCCTGAAGTAAATATTATAAAAATCGCAAAATCAATTTGCGATAAATTCAGACATGTGGGGAAGCACCTTTTCTC
The DNA here is from genome assembly GCA_963919715.1 of Microtus obscurus. Classification (NCBI taxonomy): domain Eukaryota; kingdom Metazoa; phylum Chordata; class Mammalia; order Rodentia; family Cricetidae; genus Microtus; species Microtus obscurus. The sequence goes on from CAWTZC010000419.1 coordinate 26,924, forward strand.
CATTCCTCTAAGTCATAACCCCCATCTCTTCCTCATCTTGTGGGCAAATCACCTGCCACAGCTCCCCCTTCCTCTCTGCCCCCAACCCCCAACAGTCATATAGAAATCTCTCCAACCTTTCTCCCCACCACATCCAGCAGACATTCCTTGGGAAGCCACAGGCCACTCCCACTAAGGAAACAGGAACGCTAACTGCAGATCTTCCTTCCCCCCATTCTCATTCTTTAACTCTGTAGAAGACAACCTGCTGTGTCCTCTCCCTCCCTACCGATCTCCAGTGGATAGTACAGATCTTCCCCTCCAACCTCCACCCCATTGCTTTATTAAATGTGGCATTCCCTGGAAACAAGCAGGTATCTGGCACAGGAAGGCAAGGAGCTCCCCTTTCTGATGTACCTCTCCTTTCTCCTCCAAAGCATTACCAAGTTAAACCCCCCCCCCCACTCACCTTATTGTTCAGCTCTCTTAGTTCAGCAGGAATTCTCTGGGAAGCTGACAGCCTAACCTGCCAGAAAAGCAAATAGGCTTATTATCCCTCAGAAGTCTGGATTTTTTGTTTCTGTTTTGTTTTGTTTTATGAGAGAGAGAAAAGGGGTAGATTTGGATAGGAAGGGAGTTGAAGAGGAACCAGGTGGAAATAGAATGGAAGGGGAAAACCATAATCAGGACATATTATGTGAAGAAAATGCCTGTTTTCAAAAAAGGAAAATAGAAGAAGAATTAATAACAAAATGTAAATTTGAAGTCGAAGATTTTTAAAAAGAAAAGATGTGGTTCACCCTTGAGTTTTATGGTTGTGTTGAGGGTTTGAGCTTATTTATCTTATATAAGAGAAGTAGTAAAGGTTGATGCTCTTCGTCACTCAATTATTTTATTTCAACATCACTACCAGGTACACCAGCATAATGCTAATGTTTGCCCATTTGGGAAGAAAGTTATTTAAAAGTATATAACTCATATAAAAGAATGTCTGGCAGTGGGATAGCACTTTTAGATCATTAACATCGATGAATCTTGGGTTATTTTTGGAATTAACCAAAGAGAAGGGTAATTATTAATGATTGGTTCAGCTTTTATTGAGTTAGAAGTTTGTTTTGATTAGAAAAGCTGATACTAAAATCATTCCATAAAGTTAAGTACTCTGGTCTATGGCTGGGAAAAACCAAGTAGGTAAGAATGTTTATAGTTTTTTTTAGATATTTGAATGATAGTAGGGGTAACACTACAGGGATTTTCGGACTGAAACAACAGCATTAGATACAAAAGAAAAGAAGTAATAGGCAATGACAAGACCTACCCAAGGTGACACTGAATCTAGAGGGGCCAGGTTTATACCCCCATCTTCAAGTATTTGAATTAGGAAAGACGAGATTCATGTAAGAACCAGTGAGAAATAAATCTGTTAAATAGGCGAATAGAGGGGATAAGCAGAAATGGACTTCTAATGCTGTGGAGAGAAATTTTAGATAAATATCAGAGAATGGTAGCAGTTGAAATATGTAAAGTTGAAGATTCAAATGAAGAAATCATGAGAAAATTACCAGATAGGTAGTAAAACCACCATTTGAAGATTCATTGGATGCTCATTCGTCTTTAAGACAGGATTTAAGAAAAATAATGAGATATACTAGGGGTTGCTGCTAAGAGATGAGCTAAATGACTCCACGAGAGGATTTTTTAAACCCAAGTCATTTGTGTTTAAATTGCTAAAATCCATCGCTAGAATAAAGAAATTAAATCAGTAAGCATTCTCCTCAGGAAAAAGGAAAAAAACATTTCTTTATATGAGCAATGCACTATTTGCTCTCTGGCATTCTTTCTCTTCATCCCTTCCAAATTAAAAACTAGATCAAACCTATCTCAAAAATAATTTTCTTTGATATTAATCCCCAAGAATGGGATTCATTGCCTAATATGTCAAGAATGTCAAACAAAACTCCTAGGCTTCATATTGCTAACGATCTCCTGCACTTTATGTGGAGAAATATTGAATCTGCAAACAGAGGTACGTGGATGGACAGGTAATGCCTATCCTGCTCAGGTGGGGCAATTAGAACACATTCAACAGACACTTCCTATTCCTGCTGCATAGCAGCCCGAGGAAGAAAGGAGATTAACCTCAGTTTTAAAAAGTGATGTTTTGATATTCTGAGGTATGTATGATCTCATGGTTATCAATGAAAATTTGTTGTATTGTGTGATGGTTCTTTCATAGGATATGGCATAGCAGTAGTATTTATTCAATAAAAAGAGAGCCAATAGAAGATGGAAATACACTAAAATTGCAGAAATTCTTTTCTTCAAATCTAGTTGAAATCTAAGGTGGGAAGCATAAGATCTGATTCAAGAGGAGTGCATTGGGGGTTGGGAACAGAGAGGGGTGGAGGAAGGGACTGAATGGAGAAGAGGGAGGGGAAACTGTTGGCCGAGATGTAAAATAAATTATTTATTCATTTATTTATTCTTATAGAGAAGAAACAAAACTGATGTTTTGTGGTCATGTGTACCACATTGCGTAGCTTAGCTAAGGGCACAGGTGGCATCCCCCTACTATTGATTATGGAACTAATTCCACAGCACACAGTTGACCTACAGTAATATACATTCCCAAAGCTATAGCATTGATTACAAAGCTACATTGTCTATATATATACCTTACCTAGAACTCTAGTCTCGCATGTGCTTAGAATAATTTCTATTTCTTTTGCTGGCTAGACATACACAACCACTAAATGACCTTCAAGGTCCAGTAAGTCTTGCTTGTAAAACCTAGTTGAAATCTTTCTGGGAATTCAACCCAGAGTGTTTCAAGTCCAGAGTCAATATCCTCTTCCTTACTCTACCATTCCAAAGTTGTAGAAAGCTCTTATGTGCTTCTGGTGCCTGTTGTAATAGGAGGCCCTTAGTATAACGCATACACATTCCTTGCTGCTCTGTATCAGCTGGGCAGGGGAGACAATATGAATAAGTTAACCAGAGATAAGGTGAAGGTAACAATGGGCTATTGCCTAACACACTGAAACTCAAACTCAAAGATTTATCAAAATGAAAGAAAATAACCGAATGAATGAATACAAGGAATTATGAGACTCCTTAAATAATCCAGGAGAAAAGTGCCATTTGGACTTTGAACAACATGATAAGGCCAAGACTTCAGAAGCTGGCCAGGACAGATAAGACGACTGTTTTCCCACCTTGCTATCATGGGCCATCCTTCACAAAAAACTGGAAAACAAGGAGAGAGCTTTGCATAGGAGGTAACGCATGTCTGTGAGGCAAATCCCACGGCAGGGGAAGGCCAAGCATCAGATCAGCAGGGCAATTCATGCGGGCATGACGAAATTTGGCTGCATTTAGTCTAAGCATTCTCTAGAGTGTGTAGCATGAAAGAATGTTATGAGCAAGATCAATAAAGTGTACAATTTGTTCTAACTGTGGGACTGGCCTAGGAGCAAAAGAGACATTCTTTTTCCAGCAATTTAATGTTAGATTGGGAGAATACATGTAAAACACAAGAGCTTTAATGTTATTGGAGTAAACAAGTGGGCTTAAGTTGGATGACTAGAGAACTTCAAGAAATTTCTGAATGAAAAATGGAACTTGTTTTGGATTTACTATTTTATGCATTGCTCCTTTTGGGTGTCAAGCAGTTCTGCTGTTCTCACTTTTAGAGAAAGTGGAGTAAGGGTTTGAAAGCATTTCAGTGTTTGGATGTAAGGCTGGTGTACTGGCTAGTTTTGGGGTGTCAAACTTGACATAAGCCAGAGTCATCAGACAGGAAGAAGCCTCAAATCTATGAGAACAACATTAGGGAGGGCCCAGCACATGGTGGGTGGTGCCATGCCTGGGCTGGCAGTCCTGGGTTCTACAAGAAAGCGGGGCTGAGTAAGCCATGGGAAGCAAGCCAGTGAGCAGCACCCTCCATGGCCTCTACATTAGCGCCTACCTCCAGGTTCCTGTCTTGAGTTCCTGTCCTGACTTCCTTCAGTGATGAACAGTAATATGGATGTGTAAGCCAAATAAACCTTTTTCCTCCCCAAACTGCTTTTTGTGTTTCATCATAGCATACCCTAAGACTGCTGGATTGACTCAAATTAGTCTTTGTTCTTTAGTTGGTTTTAATTTATTTTTATTTCATGTGCATTTGTGTTTTGCTTAAGCACATAGCGCTGCATGAGGGAGTTGGAGTCCCTTGAACTGGAGTTACAGACAGCTCTGAGCATCATGTGGGTGCTGGGAATTGAACCTGGGTCCTTTGCAAGGGCAATCTTAACCACTGAGCCATCTCTCTCCAGCCCCTACTCTTTGTTTTTAATGTGCTCATACAGAAGAATATATAAATCTTGGGAATAAATAGTCTAGGACCTGATAGCAGAACAAGTTTGTCTTTGATTAATGGGAACTTTATCTTACAGTTATTTAGACAATGTTTCTTCCCTTTTATTATTCATTGCTTTCAGTTATTTATAAAATGCAACAATCAGATGATATTTTGTGTTCATTTGGATTTTGATAACATTCTAAGTGAACAGTTTTTTTTGTTTGTTTGTCTGTTTGTTTGTTTTTCAAGAGAGGGTTTCTCTGTCCTGGAACTAACTCTTGTAGACCAGGTTGGCCTTAAACTCACAGAGATCTACTTGCCTCTGCCCCCAAGTGCTGGAATTAAAGGTGTACACCACCACAGCCTGCTTTAACTGAACTACCTGACAATCTGCATAGGAAATGTCTTAGTCTGCCTCTCTGTTGGTGTGATAAAAAAGTGACCAAATACTACTTGGGAAGGGAAGGGTAAACTGTAACTTAGAGGCTATAGGAATGCAGGGCAAAATCAAAGCAAGAAGTGAAACACATACCATGGAGGAACACCACTAACTGGCTTGCATCTTTGGCTTGATTAAGATACTCTTATACTGCCCAGCCCTGTATGCCTAGGGGTAGCACCGCACACAGTAAGCTGGGGTCTTTCTGCATCAGTTAGCCATGAAGAAAATGCCTTCCAGAGGCAATTTTTCAGTTGAGTTTGCTTCTTCTAAGTCATGTCAAGTTGACAACCAAGATTAGCCATCACAGTGGAGTTATGTAAAAAGATATTTTTCAGCTCCATTTTCTCATAACCATAGATAATGCCAACTAGGAAAAGGTACTTCTGCACCACCCCTGCTACATATAGGCTGTGTATTTTGAACCTTTATGTAATTTGTTAATATTGTTTGTTTCGAACCACATTTAGAAAACAGGCAGAAATATTTATTTTATTTCATGTTCTTGGGCCCAGACTGCAGCTGAGTTTTCTGGAGAAATTAGAAAACTAATAATATAGCAAATTAAGTATGCTTTCTTGTTTAATGATAGAAGCATATGAAATTACGCCCTTAGGGGTTAGAAATGAATCTTTGCAGAAGCTCACAGTACCTGAGCTGTTCTCCATTTATAACAGGACAGTCTAGTATAGCTGGGAAGACAAAAGCATGCAGGAGCAGTGACAGCGATAGATAGAAATTGGTGGGGGAAGTTACTTTCATGCTTCCGAGATGAAATCCTTCCTGAGGTGCATGTTGTACATCATAGGTTAGGCAGTATATTTGGCTAAGTTCAAAACATCGTAGTCTGTGTGGGCCACATGGTCTCTTGTGTAATTATTCACCTCCATGTTCAAGAGTGAAGGGAACCACAACAATATGTTAATGAATCAACATGGCTAGGTTCCGTTAAAAGTCTTCTACGGACACCAAAAAGTTTGAATCCCATTTAATTTTATGTTACACATAGCTCTTTTGGACATTTGCTCACAATTGCAAGCATAGAAAGAGTTCCTATCTGCTGAATTTAGTTTACATGTTAACATTTCCTTCAAAAGCGTATTAAAGACTTTTGTCCCCTTGGTGGTACTATTATTGGAAGGTAGTAAAAACTTTAGTGAGAGGTTCTTAGGTCATTTTTGCCTATAAGGGGTACTGTAAGATCCTAGCCTGAACCCTATCTTTGTTTCCTGCCTCATGAAGTGGGGAGATTTCATCCCAGACTCCAAAATATTGAACCAAAATTGAACCTTTGTCTTTTATAAATTAACTCTCATTACCTAAGATAGAGTTTCACGTATAGTGATAATTAGTTGAGTACTAAATACTGGATAAGCTTCCACACAGCCGAGCTTGATTTGGACAAAGGATTTAGTTCACCAACTCTTGCTCTGTACTACCTCTCCAAGTTTCTCTAGGGATTCTATCTTCAGTAGCTGGAAAACCTCCCTGACTATTTTCTTTTTTTCCTTGTTTTGTTTTCCACCTCCCCCCAACTAGTGTTCACTGGAATCGAATCCTCCCTCACCCACCACCCCCTCCTTCGCCTCCAAACATAGACCCAGCACTTGGTCCGAGATCTGTTTCCTAGAGAAACAAAATTAAGACTCATAGTTGAGTGTTTGTGGAGTTTGACATTTTGAAGACCCCAGGAAAGGGTCTTGAATCCCTAGAAGTAGGTTTAATAAAAGGGTTCTGTCCAGCATATTCTCAGATTCATAGCATAATGGGTTAAAGGATTAATGGGTTGGTTGGAACTTTTTATTATTCCAGTCTTCTGACTTGCATCAGAGATAAAACTGAGAGTGCTAATACCTGCAGTGAGCCCAAGGCAGCCAGTTCATCTTCTCGGATGCATCACTCAAGCTTATCAGCAGTGAGGGACAACGAGGTTCTTCATAGCAGCAGGTGCTGGTGACTCAGAGTCAACCGAGGCGTAACAGTCCACAGGAATCCAGGGGGTGTTGGGCAGGATGATAACCATTGCAGCAATCTGTAGCCATGGGGATTTAGGAAATGTGTTCCCTTCCCAGCGCTCCCTGCAAACTAACCAAAGGACGGAATTATTTCTAGATCAAGAACAGCAGGTGGGTAGACAGGGCATTCATTTTTGGGTCCCATCTCGCTCATTTATGGAGTAATTGCTTTCTCTGCAAATTGAAAAAGGCTTTCTCACCCTGTTCTCTGCTGTTCCAGATGGCTGTACCCTCCCAACCTGGCAGGTTCCTGCCGGTTGGCAGTGAGGCTTCGTGAACTTACTAAGTGCAGGGTTTTTCGATCTTCAGACACAAATGAAGCTGCCCAGATTCTCCGATTAATCACAGCCTTCTCTGTTGGAAATAAGAGGCCGTGACTCGTGAACTAGAAGGGAATTCTGAAGCCATTTCAAGCTCTAAAATGGTTCTGCTGATTGCTAAGTCTGATGTAACCAGACTTAATTTCTTTTAGTTCTATTTGGTATGCAACACTCAACAAAAATGTAATTACAAACTTAAAAAATACAAAAAAAAAAAGCTGACAGTCCAGTACCAGATTTGGATATTTACAAGTTCTCACGAAATCTTTCAAAAATGTATTTTAATTGGGTTTCTATTAGCAAGTCTGATCCACTGGGACTCCTTAATTGGGAGGGTAAGTCTTAACTCCCCTTTCATCATTTTTCTCTCCCTTTTAGCCCCCAAATTAAAAAAAAATTCTCTTTATTAAGATGCAAATTTCACATTGAGCATGAGTCCCCTAAAGTAAGCTCTCACTAGGTTCTTTCTGATCCTAAGCCTCTTGAGGACCTGACTTTCAAATTCAAATACAGGGGGCTCATTTGCCAGTGTGCTTTTGGCAGGTGCATAATTGCCCCTTGAAGTAAACAAGTTGGCAGTGTTGCTAAAGAGGAAGGGATTCTTATTTATTTTGTATGGGAATTAGGTTCTGCACACAAATCCCCTCTGAATGCTAGGGCTTCAAATTTTCTGTATGGTTTTCAAATGAAAGGCATCTGTAAGCAATGAATGCTCCTGGTCACAGGGTCAGGGGAAGTGTAGCCATGGTAATAAAAGCCATGGTGCCAGGGAGCAGCCAACCAATGTTCCAGTCTATAATCATATTGAAATTACTAGTTTAGATTCCATGTGCTGCTTGAAAAACACCTTCCTCTTGACCTGGTGCATTCAGATGTAACAAGACAGGAGGAAGGCAAGGTCCTGAACAAGCATTGGATGATCAGCTTGTCTTTCTGTCTGTGATAGTCTGGGACCATATGCTGCAAGCTGAGGTGGAGGAGCAAGAAAGGCTATTTTTTTCCCAACAGTTAGCTGCCAAGCTCTGACATTCTTCTCCCATGTTGTATAACTTCGAGAGCAGAGAGGTATATTTCAGAAGCACATGGGCCACTAAAACACACACACACACACCTCACTAAGGATTTCCTAAAGGCTGATTTTGTTAACACATTCCCATCTGCTTTCCAGTGATGAAATATTTTCTTTTTATTGTTGTTGTGGTTGTTTTTGACACAGGATTTCTCTGTGTAGCCCTGGCTGTCCTGGAACTAGCTCTTGTAGACCAGGCTGGTCTCTGTAAACTATGCTAGCCTTGAACTCAGAGATCCACCTGCCTCTGCCTCCCAAGTGTTGGGGTTAAAGATTGCATGTCACCACCACCCAGTTCATGACAAAATATTTTTATCCATGGATTTATTCTTTGTCTGTAACTTCCTTTGTTTTAGTACTATGCATATAATTCTGAGATGCAATGACAACCATGACACCTTAGCTTTTGAATTCAAACAAACTATAATCTTTGTTATAGTTAATACATTCAAAATTAAAAAGGGAACACACTGCACCAATAATTTCTACTTTACTGGATACAGGTAAGTGGACTAACCAAGGAAAGGGACAGAGAGGGCAAACAGCATGATCAATGTAATTGTGTTTAAAGAAAACTACCATGATTTCATTTAACCTGACCTAACTGCCATGAAAGTTCTAAATACATGTCAATTCTGTGAGATTTATAATCAAATAAATATATGATCAAGTAAATTTTAGTATTTGAGAATATGGGAATGAAGGATTTATCCATGTGGCCAGTGGAGATATGATTCTAGTGGCATTTCTCCAAGTTTCACTTTGCTATCCTCACAACATCTGTGCTCTTACTCTTAGGAGACTAATAACATACTTAATGGAATATGTCTCTGTTTATCCAGGAGAAGATGTATGAAGACACGGGAACATAAAAATCGCTGCACTGTGAAAAACTACAGAAAAGGGGACACTCATAAACAGAGCAGAGTTTGGAAAGCATATTTGGCTATTTTGTGAAAAGCTATCATGTGATACAATTAAAAGATCACTACTTTTTCCTAGAAAATTGTTGTGCAAAAAGCAAACTTGACAGACAAGAGAACAAAAATACGAATATGAACAAGACTGAAAAAATGTGCATTGTAATACTGCATATGTGAAAAAGCTGCAGGCAATTTACATGTTCATTATTAGGCTAAATAAATTACAGTCAAGTCACACAGTGAAAGTATTATTTAACTCTTATCAAGAAAACTGTTTACATGCCCTGATCATATAGAGATTCTTTGAGATACATCCATATCAGCTAGATATACATATATGCATATACCTTTTTTACAATGAGAAATGAGCAAGTACTTTTGTTGGCAGTGTGGAGAAAATTCAATTTACACTTTATAATCTGAGTTGCTTGCATTGCTCTTCCCTGGAAATGACAATTACTTCTATAGCATAATAATAAAATAAAAACAAAATGGGTAAAAGAAAAAGCAGATTGCTAACATTTTTGTCCTGCTGTTTCTTCTGAATGGGCTTTTGAAGAGCTCAGCTCTACCTTCCTTGATGAACCCTCAACATTTGTGTCCATGCTAGATTATCTAGGTTCATCATTATGAATGAATATCTTTGTAGCTTGAGTCAATGTAAAGAGCCCATAGAACTTCTTATGGGACATCTAGTTCATACATTTATTATCCAAATTTCACACCGCTATCAGGGTTACCTAGATTAGAAGGGGCATTTAATTTATCCATTTCAATGTTCAAGGGATTTTTTCCCCCAGATGTAGGATTATCTAGGACCGTTGAATGAGTCAGGCTTCACCCCCTCCACATACACACACAAGTACCTATTTCCAAAAATGGGTATAAACTCTAGACTGTATCTCTTATTCATTAGTAACACAATTGTAAGCCTTTCCCATGCCTTCAAAGAGAAGGTCCCCTGAATTTCCGGTTATCTTAGCTGCTCTCCTCTGGACATTATCCAGCTCCACTGGTGAGTTTTTTTTTTTTTTTTTTTTTTTTTTTGAGAGGTTTCAGAAACAGAGTTGCAAATGACTTTCTCACCATGGTTGTGCAGGATTTTAGCCAGTGTTCTGTTTGGTTTCTGTTGCCTTTGGTCTCGACAAATCCCACTATGTGCCAAGTTTAGGAACTAGTTATCAAACTCTATTTAGTCATTCTTTGCCTTCTGTAAGACAAAAAGCCTCCAGCTGAAAATGTAAACTGTTCAGATGTTTCTAAGTCGCAAAGAATCCCAGAATAGACCTAAAAGTGTCATTAGGTATTATCTTGTACAAACTCTCATTTTACTAATTTACTGATAAAATGAGGTCCGGAGAGATTAAGCAAGAAATCTAAATTTAAAAACCCCAATTTCCAGATGGGAGGGTTCAGAGGGGGTAAAGGGAAGGGGAGACTGACATAATCTCAAAAATAAAAGAAATAACTTGTTAAATCCAAAATTTCATGTCAGACCTCTTGTTACCACAGTGTGTGCAGAACATATATTTAAAATCTTTTATAACTATATATAGCACCAGTTAGTACCATTCGAAACATTGGGGCAGAGTCCTGAAGAAAGCCTGCCATGGTACACATAGCTATTTACTTGCTAAGTCAAGGAGTAGCTTCTGAGAGCTTGAGACAAGAGCCTGCACTGCTTCAGTGTGCTATTGAAGGATTTATTTAGTCCTTTTGATGAACCAATATAGAAGTATTTCAATATATTAGTATTTATATTGCTAGTATATTAGTATTATATTAGTCATCTCATGGTGTCCTGACTATGTAGCAGTTGTATCTGTAGAGTGCATTGGTTTAATTTAGATAAAATTCAGGTATGACTTGTCTTCTGTATTTGTATGCTTTCTTGTGAGAAGACTCCAAGTTCCTGGAAAATGATATTTTAAATGTTTCAAAATGTAGGTATCATAAAAGTAACTTTCTGGAGCTCCAAAAAACCAACATTGAGTAAACCCAAAATCTAATTGGCTTCCACATCCCACAGCATTAGCACAATGTAGACTTTTAATATCAGTCATAAAAATGAAATATTTAAATTGAAAAATAGAGGCATCTACACAGCATCTGTGAGCTCTCTAAAATGCATGAGCTGCTGCTTGTCTGTCTTCAAAGGAAAAATGAGTCACAGATATAGCTCCCTCTGCGCAATAGGCTTTTAAATTGTGATTTGTGCAGTCTAAAAGCAGTTAAGTAGCCCTTGTCAGGAAGACTGTCATGAGATGGTTTGATGGAGACCATTTTGGATAAGTCACCTAATCAACACAATTTCTCCTTTCTCAGAGTAGGGAAGGAAGGAATACCAAATTACCAATTGGTAGGAGTGTGTGTGTGTGTGTGTGTGTGTGTGTGTGTGTTATAAAAGGATTCTTTGTTCTCTTGTTCTGTTTTCTTCCCTCCAGCTTCTTAGGAGGTTCTCCATGAAACATAGCATATGTAAAAACTAAAGAATAGGATGTAAAGAAACGTTCCACCCACTTCTCTGCCCTAAACAAAAACATCTCTTCCCCAGCTGGGAATCACAACACCCCATCTTGCCTTTGAGAGTCCCCAGATAAAGCAAAATGAAAAATGAGGTTTAGGGTATCATAAAGTTTTATTTTCTCACCTTCCGCTGTCAAATTCTGTCTAAATCATCCAGCATTCAGTCTAAAAACAAAACCATTACACACACACACTCACACAAATGCATGCATGGGGCAGGGTATTTGACTTCATGTGTATCTGTGGAAGGCCTAGTAAAAACAATCTTTGTCAGATTGTTGTCTTTGCTTGTGTTCAAGATTAAAGACCTCAGCTCAGACAGTAGAGGGAGGGAGGATGAATATGAAATGAGGTAAAGCAAGCAAGAATGGGCTGTAGCCAAGGACAGACTGAAACCACATGAGTTCTTATTGTGTCTGACAGTAGTCGTACACTTGTCTGGTAGAAGCAGAGGAGTATTCTAAAGCTATACACCTAACTCAGGACTGGGAAGCAGCTCCAAAAAAAGCCAGGAATAAATACCAGAGCTCTTGAAGCCCAGTTGGGTCTCACTCTAACTGGGTCAGCAGACCAGCGACAAGGAACATACACTATGTTATATCATAGCTGTTTTATTTGCCCATTTTTCAAATCTCATCTAAGAACCTCTCTGTGGTCAGCCTAGCCATATGTGTGTGTGTGTGTGTGTGTGTGTGTGTGTGTGTGTGTGTGTGTGTGTGTGTGTAAATGAATGCAATATCTGGAAAATATAAGCTCAGGCTCTTCAAGTTAACACATTAAAAGTCATCACAGCTAACTTAAACACATTTTTGGGAAAGGAGAGATATATTAACACATTGCTGAGTATTAAACCCTAAAAAGTGGGACTCAACCCTTGCCTGACTTGTAAGAAGAAGAGGATAGGGTGCTGCAAGAAGAGATTAGAAGGTACTGAGGTGTCAGGCATTGATGGAGGAAGGTCATTGGTTAATTAATAAAGAAACTGCTTGGCCCTGATAGGTTAGAACATAGGTGGGTGGAGTAAACAGAACAGAATGCTGGGAGGAAGAGGAAGTGAACTTAGCCGCCATGCTCCCCTCTCCCGGGCAGACACGATGAAGCTCCGACCCAGGATGGACATAGGCTAGAATCTTTCCTGTAAGCGCACCTTGGGGTGCTACACACATTAATGGAAATGGGCCAGGCAGTGTTTAAATAAATACAGTTTGTGTGTTGTTATTTCGGGGTATAAGCTAGCCAGGGAGGCCAGGAGCAGGGCTGTGGGAAGAGGCCCGCAGCTCCTACTACAAGGCATGTTATTGTTATTGCAGTATGTTTCTCTACCATTGTAATTTTGGCATTCCTACATCAAGGGGTGAGGCCTATGTGCACTTCTCTGACATAGGAACAGGACTGTACCTGTGACAGAAGTCCCACTGCATTCCTTCTGAGCTAGGTAGGATACAGATGGTGCATATACACTGAGCTCTCTCATTCTGGAAAGTCTCAGCATTGCATTGGTCCTCATATTATGAGGAAACTCAACCTAGTAAAGCTAACCTGTCTGTGGGAACTAATTGACATTTCTACCTAGCTAAGCTCTTACTATGAGCCTGCAGTATCAGTCAAGAAAAATAAGCTAATGAATCTGTAGATGACTTCTGTCCCCATCTTCAAGTGTCAGCCCCTGCAACTGATGTCAAATGGAGCACAGAAAGAAAATAGCTCACCAAGTCTTGTCCAAATTAAAAACATGAATACAATCAATGTTTCCATTACTTCATGTCACCATTTAGGGAGTATTTGTTATACAACTTTATTAACAGAGTCAATTTTCTAGATCAATAAAGGATATATAATGATGAGTATATGTTGTTTTCTTATATCATAATAACTATATATAATTTAAATCAATATTTTTATATAAGTAATGCTATTTTTCTTTTAAAGACTTATTTTGTTTTTAATTATGTGTATGAGTGTGTCAATATGAGGGCATGTGCACATGTGTGCAGGTGCAAAGAAGGGGCAACACTGTATTCCCCTGGACCCCTAGAGTGACATGTGGTTTGGGCCACCAGACATGGGTGCTGGGGAGCAGGATTCGCGTCTTTTATAACAGACATGTTCTTAACCGCCAGCCGTTTCTCCAGCCTCAAGAAATGCTATTTTCTTCACGTTTATCCTTGAGTCAGTTCTAGCTTTGCATGCAGTTGTCAAAGGAGATATACAGCTCCTGTAAAATCTTTACCTAACTTCTCTCATCAGAACATTTGTCACTAATTCTAGTACAATGTCACATGCAGGAAATTGTCACTGCTACGAGTCACCAATCTTACACAGGTTTTTTCCTGTTTTATAAATCGATGCTGTATTGTGTTGTGCGTATGTGTGTGTGTGTGTGTGTGTGTAATCCTATAGTATTTTTACCACAAGTATAGCTTCAGTTGATCACAACTCCAGTCAAGACATTGTGATCATCCTGTCTTGGATGCTCCCCCAGCCCCCAGTACTAGGATTATATGTGGGCACAGCCACACTTGGATTTTCTTATGTAGACACTTTGGAACCAAACTCTGATCTTCATGCTTTCACAGCAAGTGTGCTTACACACTGAGCCATCTATCTCCCCAATCCTGGTTTGCTTTTCTTAGAAAGCACTTCTGATATCTATGAAGAAACAGAATGCACTGCCTCATTCTGAAAGAGACTTCAATGTGTTTTCTACCAGATATTTTAAGTGCATGAAGAATTAAAAATATGCAGAGGATTAAATCTGAATAAGATTAAAAATATAAAATACATAAGGTCCCCTGCAATTGACTTGCAAATTTGTCTACGCTTTTGTAGAGTTAAGCGGGAGATGTGCTAGGTATTTGGTTCACAGCAGTCTTAAGAAAATAATGAAGAAGCAGTTTGGAGATGTCCAAAATGATTCTGAGGACAGAGTAGAAATCCTGTTGTGTGTACAGAGGTTGTGTGCTTACTGTAAGTGAAACTGATCGACAATAAGACAATAAGTGATACAGGTTGAAGCCTTTGTAGAGTAGGAAAACACATGCACAGGTTAAAGAGACAGCTACTGTTCACCTTCATCTAATAACAGGAAGAGGCAAGCAAAGGTCCCATGCTGCAGATTTTCCATTTAAAAAAAAAAGCTGTGAAGTTGAACTTTAGTAAGTATTGCTTCAGTTTTATGATGCTAGCAATTAAATCAGTAACTTAAAAAAAAACACATAGTAGTTCAGAGTATCTCTCACACCACAAGTTTAAATCTCTGATTTGTAATATCTAATGCAAGGCAAATTATGTACATATGACCTCCGTCAGTGTAGCTTCCGTAACCATTGGATACCAGTGAGGTGAATGTTATCCTCTCAGACCCTTGCATAATAATATAATGTGGATGATATGGCAGGTTAAATGTGGTGGCACGGTGCCTTCACAGACACTGGCGACATTTCTTAAAAAGGAGCCAAAGAAAGAGCTGAACATGCTTTGGGGGAAATGTAAATTTTCCACAATCACAGGAAACTTTGTTCAATATTCTTAGTTATTAGGGACTCACCAAACAAAAACCACAATAAAATCAAATTATACACCAGAATGGGAAAAATCAAAAGCAGCAGGTGTTGGTGGAGATGTGGAGAACTGGAATGTTACCATTGCAGCACACATGTCAAATCAACCCTTCTTGTTTCTAATATTACTCAACATAATCTTTCTTCAGGATCCAGCACCTTCACTTGTACAAATCTGTTCACCAAAACAAATAAATGCATATGTTGCAAAAAGATTTGTATGTATGTGCTCAGAGCAATTTTAATTCAAATTATGTATTAACTGAAAATATTCCAGATGTCCATCAACACAAAAGTGAAAAATCAAAAATCTTTATAGCATATTTATATCATGAATAGGCAATAAAAAGAACAGAATAGACTGAATCAACATAGATTTATTTTAAAGAATAGGTTGAATGAAAAGAACCCTAAACAAAAATGTACATACTGCAGAATATTCCATTAATGTGAGATGCAAGAAAAAAACAGATGTCATTTAAAACTGAATGCTATTAGTAAATGAGTATTCTGTTGGACCAGACCTGTGTTTACCTCTACAGAAGCTGAGTAGGAGAGTTTCTAAGTCAAGGTCAATCCTAGTAACTTAGAAAGATCCTAGTGCAAAATTTGAAGAAGGCATGAGGCTGTAACTCTAGGGTAGAGTTATATGCATGAAGTCCATCATGGGGGAGGAAGTCAAATCAGGAGGTGCTTAAAGCAGCCAGGGAAGAAGCAGAGGGCAATGAATATATGCAAAGCTCACTTGCTCCTTACACTGTCTAGGAGCTAAACATGGAGAATAATAGTTCTAACTAACCACAGTGCCCAGTGGTGGGTTCTTGACCTTAGTTTAACCTAATGCAGGCAATTGCTCACAGACATGCCCAGAGGCTAACCTAAAGGCTAACCTTCCAGTGTGCCTAAAGATTTGTCCCTAGGTGGTTCTGGATCCTGTCAGTTGACAGTTAACCCTAAACATCAGATCTGACCTGGAGATGTAAAGTATGGCCAGGAAATCTTTTCATAGTTACACTAACAGTCTGTTTGAAGCATTACCATGGAGGTTTTATATAAGGTTCTCTACTAGCACAGCAACATGTACAGTTTGAAATATTCAATACATTTTAGCATGTCACTCTGTACTTCTACAGGAACAAAATGTCCCGACAGCTCTCTTTCAAACTTTTCTACTACTTTATTTTTAAAGATCATTTCAGCAATGTAAGAGCTTTTGGAAGAGTAGCATACTGAATGTGTGTGAGTGTGAGTGTGAGTGTGTGCAAAGAAACAGTGAAAAAAGAGGCTATGGAATTTGAAGGATAATGGGGGAGAGCTATGTTGGTTTGAAGGGAGGAAAAGGAAGGGGAGATGTGTTGTAATATAATCTGAAAATAAAACAAGAAATGAAAAGCTTTGAGCAATTTATATTTACCAAGATATGATTTCCTTAGCGATAAGCAAGATGGACAGTATTTACCTAGAGGGATGTAAGAAAGCAATGCTAAAGGAGGACATGTCACACAGGTGTCCCTTTGAGCAAGTAAATGTAAGAAAAAAATATTTTGCTTAATTGAAGGTAGGAGTTTAGAAAATCAGGTGTCTTAGGGTTTCTAATTTCTTAATAAAACACCTTGACCAGAAGGAACGTAGGGAGGAAAAGTTTATTTCCACTTACTGTTACATTTCACAGTTATGCATCATTGAAGGAAGTCAGGGCATGAACTCAAGCAGGGCAGAAACCTGGAGGCAGGAGCTAATGCAGGGGGCAATGGAGGGGTGCTGTTTACTGGCTTGCTCCTCATTGCTTGCTCAGCCTGCTTTCTTAGAGAATCCTGGACCATCAGCCCAGGGATGGCTCCCACACACAATGAGCTGGACCCTCCGCTATCAATCACTCATTAAGAAAAGTGTCCTAAAAACTTGTCTGCTCACAGCTCAATGTTCTGGAGGCATTTTCTCAACTGGGGTTCCCTCTTCCAGCTTGTGTTAAATTGACATAAAGTTAGCCAACACACCAGGCCAAGCTTCTGCCAAATCAAAGTAACTACATATGCCTAAGGTGCAGAATTCATAGCCACCGAATTAAAGCCGAAAACAACTACTAAGTGTGTTGTCCTCCGATTGTTTCTCTGCATCGATTGTCTAGATTTCAACTCCTCCAGTCTTGTCTTTCAAAGTGGGAGAGACAAGGAAAGACCAGATAGAGGCCTTTGACTTCTACAGGATCAGACAGGAACTAGAATTAGAACTATCTTATCTATCCAATAGAGTCCACTCTGAGAGAGAGGTAGTTCCCAAGGAAACTTAGGATATTCTGGGGAAATAGCATGTGGGTACCGGGCAGCTGAAAAATTGCAAAGGAGTAGCAGAAGGCGACAAAATGTTCTTTTCTCCGTATTAGGTTCTGAAGTGACTTTGTGTTCGGAGCTCGGTGACCTTTTTCAGTGATCCCATTATCAAGTTCATCTCAGCAAACATCTCAGAGCAGCAGCGAGGGAGTATCAATTCATTTCCTCATTAGTGACCTCTTCGGTCTTTGCTGTATTTCTCAATTGTCCCAGCATTTTCTGTGGAAGTCAGCAAGAAGCTAGAGCAGATACTTAAGGACATCATTCAGTGGTACATTTATTTTCACTTATGAAAGTTAAGAGATAAGGGTGGCTTCTTGCAAAAACCGTGGAAGAGCAATTGTTAACTCAAGAGACACACAGGCATCATTAGAACACTGAAGGCAGAGCTTTCGAAAGTTCAGTTATACATAAAATCACTTTGCTAGCGGGAAGAAGAAGGACCAAATACCAATGGGAAAATTGCTGCATGCCTCAAGTTGGCTTTTGAAATTTTCCAGTCTGTCCCATATGCAGCTTCCTAAGTTTGAAAGAAAATATATATATTTCTATACTTAATGTCAATCTTGTCATGAAAGGCTTTTTGTTTTTTAAATATTTCATCTAATTTCTATGTATATAATTCATATAGTCTGTAAATTTTGACAATTGCCTTTTCTATTTTGCTTTATAACTTTGGAAATCAAGGGCTTTGTTTATTCATTTTTTTTCATCTGTTTTGCCTTTTGAGGCAGGGTTTCTCTGGTAACAGTCCCAGCTGTTCTGGGACCTAGCTCTGTAGACCAGACTGACCTCAAACTCATAGAGATCGCCTGCCAAGTGCTGGGATTAAAGGTATGCGGCACCACCACCCAGCTAGAAATCAGTTCCAAATATTCTTCTGCTGCATATGCATCTTTATCCAGTAAAACCCAAACAAAAGCTGTTGTTTTGCCATGGCACTGTACCGCACACATCATAAAGCAGCTGTATCCTCAGTGTTGGTCTTTTCCGTTGAATTTTACATAGGATTAAGAGTAATACTGTGTATTCTCCCTTTTGACAGATGAGTTTCTGATAACTTCATGGTGAGTCTAGGAATTGGGTGCAAATAAAATTAAGTCATCAGTAGGATAACAGATGTTTCCTTTTTTGAGGGGATCCAATGTAACTAATGTAAAATCCATCTTATTCATTGTTTTGTGATGCCCTTCTGTTAATATGTTAAATATGTACATATAAAAGTTTGGAATAAAGATGGAATTGTATTAATTTTGGAAAATGATCATTCTCTCTAAATTAAAAGCTATTTTTTTAAATTGGCCTTGGGACACACATCTATAATCTCAGCTCTTAGAAGTCTGAAGCAGGAGGGATATAAAATTAAGGCTATTCTAGGCTACCTATCAAGTTCTAGACTCTCTCAAGCACCACAAGATGCAGAACAAAATCAAAACACATTTCTAGTCCTTTTTCTTTTTTTTTCCTGAGTAACCTCCAAATACACCTTTTGAATATATGTGCGTTAAACTGTAGTCATGACCATAGGTTTCTTGATTAGCAAGTTACACTGTGCATTTATGCATTGCTCATGCTCCCTTGGATTTCTTTGTCTTCAGTTAATGCCGTTAGTTTGACTCCCAATGACTCCCAAGGCAGATGGTAAATGTCTCTAACATTTTTATTCTAGTGATATGTTCATATGTTAACTCTCTTAAGAAATGGAGCATGGGTAATTCGTTTGTGCATTTAGTTTTTAGCTTGTGGTAACTGAAAGGGTTTTTGTGAAAAATAAATACAAACAATAAAACTATTGGGCATTCACATTATATAATAAGTTACTAAATGCCACCAGCAAGAGCTTGCATTGTATTGACAAACTACTGTCATCAGGCTGTTTTAGTGGAGCACACACATTCTCTTTATAAGTATTGTTATGGTTTGCAGCTAGAAACCATCCATGGCCCACAAAGCCCTAACAGACTGCCATGTGGCACAGCAATTACTTAAATATTATTAAAGACACTGATTGCTGAATTGTGCTTCTCTGTACATGATGTAATGAGGCATGGAGTCCTTCATTTTCAGCATATAGTTTATAAACCCAGCCTTCACCACAGTACTATTGATACTTTGGGACTGGGTACTTTTGTAATGGAAGAACCAGCCTGTGACACTGAGCCGAATTTATCGGCATCTGTGTTTTTCATTAACAACAGGTATCACATTTACCTTCTCCAGTGCAAGTCCAAAAACATCTGTAGATATTGCCAAATACCTCTTTTGAACAAAATTACCTCTAGCGAGGAGTACTTACCTAACTTATAACTTATTAAATATAATTTTTATTTCCACTCTATCATATATTATGGCTTTTTGAGATTTTGTTATTTTTTTATTGATTTTTAATGAGCTCACATTTTCTCCCCTCCCTGCCTCTCCCCCCCCCTTCAACCTCCCCAAGGTTCCCATGCTCCCAATTTGCTCAGGAGATCTTGTCTTTTTTCTACTTCCCATGTAGATTAGAGCTATGTATGTCTTTGTGAGATCCTTATAGTTGTCTAAGTTCTCCGGGATTCCGTGATTTGTGGGCTTGTTTTCTTCGCTTTATGTTTGCTGTGTATAGATCTCTTTTTGGAAATGTCAGTGTGGCATTTCTCAGAAAATTAGGAAACAACCTTCCTCAAGACCCAGTAATACACTTTTGGGTATATATCCAAAGGTGCTCAATTCTGCCACAAGGACCTGTGCTCAACTATGTTCATAGCAGCTTTGTTTGTCATAGCCAGAACTTGAAACAACCTAAATGCCCTTCGACCAAGAATGGATAAGGAAAATGTGGTACATTTTTTTACACAATGGAGTACTACTACACAGCAGAAAAAAATAACAACATCTTGAATTTTGCAGTGGGAAAATGGGTGGAGCTAGAAAACATTATTTTGAGTGAGGTAACCCAGACCCAGAAAGACAGATTATCACATGTACTCACTCATAAGTGGAATTTTTTTTTTTTTTTTTGGATTTTCGAGACAGCAGGTTTTCTCTCTGTAGTTTTTGGTGCCAATGCCTGGAACTAGCTAGCTCTTGTAGACCAGGCTGGCCTTGAACTCACAGAGATCTGCTGCCTCTGCCTCCCGAGTGCTGGGATTAAAGGCGTGCGCCACCACCGCCCGGCGAAATTTTTGTTATTTTAATTATGTATGTTTGGTATATATACTGAGTGCAGTTAGGTTGCTGTAAGACAGAAGAGGGCTTTATCTATTGAAGCTGGAGATACTGTTGGTTGTGAGCCAGTTGACATGGGTTCAGGGAACCAAATTTGGGTCCTCTTGAAGAACAGGAAGTGTTCTTATTCAGTGAGTTATCTCTCTCCCCAGCTCTGATTCTATGCACCTTGAGGCTGTGACTTAATGCTCCCTGAGTTCAGTGATCATGAGGGATAAAAATTCTTTGAGGAAAAACATAAAGTTCCTGTTGCTTGTTTTTATCTTGAGAAAAGATATGAAGACTTTAGTTTGCTTCGCTTTTAACTGAGTGACCAAGTGTCTTAGCTAGGGTTATTTATGTATTTGTTTGTTTGTTTTGTTTTTCTAGGCAGGGTTTCTCTGTGTATGACAGTCCTGGCTGTCCTGGAACTTCAAGCTCTGTAGACCAGGCTGACCTGAAACTCACAGAGATCACCTGACTCTGACTCCCAAGTACTGTGATTAAAGGCGTGTGCCACCATCATCTAGCTAAGTTAGGTTTATTATTGCTGCAATGAAACGCCATAACAAAATCAACTTGGGGAGGAAATGGTTTATTTGGCATCCACTTGTAGGCAGAGATTGTTCTTTCGTTTTCTGGCTGCTCAGACCCAAATAATCACACAGAAACTGTATTAATTACAAGACTGTTTGGCCTATTAGCTCAGGCTTCTTATTAACTAACTCTTTCAAAATCTTAAATTAACCCTTTTCTGTTAATCTGAGTATCGCCACGAGTTGTAGCCTACTGGTAAGACTCTGGCGGGACAGCATCTTTCCCTTCTGCAGCTATGTGTCGTGGTGTCTCCTTGACTCTGCCTACCTCTCTCTCAATCTCTCTCTCTCTCTCTCTCTCTCTCTCTCTCTCTCTCTCTCTCTCTCTCCCCCACACACACACACACACACACACACACACACACACATACACACACATTTTCAGATTTCCACCTGGCTTTGGTCTGCTAAGCCATTGGCTGAAGCAGCTTCTTTATTAATATCAGTAATAAAGCATATTCACAGCATACACAGAGGGGAATCCCACATCATACACTTCCCCAAAGTCCATTATTGAAGGAAGTCAGGGAGAGGAATGCAAACAGGGCAGGAACCTGGAGGCAGGAGCTGATGCAGAGCCCATGGAGGGGTGGCACTTACTGGCTTCCTTCTCATAGCTTGATCAGCCATGGGTTTTACCTAGAATCCAGAACCCACGAGTCCAGGGGTGGCACCACCTACAATAAGCTGGGCCATTCTAGATCAATCATTAATTAAAAAAATATTTATAGTCTGGTTTAGCAGCCTGATTTTATGAAGGCATTTTGTTAACTGAGGTTCCCTTCTCTCCAATGACTAACTTGTGTCAACTTGACATAAAACTGTCCAGCACACCAAGTTCAGCTAAAATCAACTAAATTATACTCTAAATTTTCAATTCCTTAATCCTTTCCTAGTATTGTGGTTTGGAATGTAAGTGTCTCCACAGAAGGCTTTTAGTGTCAGAGGCTTGTTTGTCAGCCAATGGGTCTTGGGAAAAACTGAGTCATAAGAACTCTGAGTGAATGGGTTAATCCACGGATGTATTAATTTGATGGCATTGCTGGGAAGTGGTGGGCACTCTGAGAAATGGAGCATATCTGGAGACAATAGAATACTTGAATGTGTCCTTGGAGGAAATAATTTATTTCCTGGCTCTCTTCTGTCTCAATCCCACTCTTGCGATGTGTTCTGTCTCACACAGAGTTGGAATCAGTGGAGCCAGCTGACCATGAGGGGATGTGACAAATTAAATCTTTACTTGTTTAAGTTATTATTTCAGGTATTTGTTCAAAGCTATGAAAAATCCTGTCTAATACACTGTGATGGTCTGAATATAATTGGCCCCCAAAATCTCAAAGGAGGTGAGGCTTTGTTGGAGGTGTGACTTTGTTGGAGTGGGTATGACCTTGTTGGAGGAAGTGTGTCGCTGTGGGGGCAGGCTTTGGGGTTTCCCATGCTCAAGATACCACCCAGTGTCTCAGTTGACTTCCTGTTGCCTGCAAAGATGTAGCATTCTCAGTTCCAGCACCACGTCTGCCTGCATGCTGCCATGATCCCCACCATGATGAGAATGGACTGAACCTCTGAATCTGTAAGTGAGCCACCCTCAATTAAATGTGTTTTCCTTTATAAGAATAGCTGTGATCATGGATCTCTTCACAGCGGATACAAACCCCAACTAAGAATTCACCTACATATTGTTCTATGAGAATTATCAGTAGATCCCTTAGAGCCCTGTCCCAAACAAACACACTATTTCTATAGAGTATAGATTATATTTCAACTACTGTTTCATTAATTGATGTCTGTTTTGGACTACCTCTGTACCACCTGGAAATTTAGAGGTGTGAAAAATAATTTTGCATCTTTTGTTTGCAACCACTTCTACCACCAATTTTTTATTAGATTGATTATTGAGAAAAGTAATTCATAGATAGTTCTCATGTTTACTCAATGGGCTGGAGGAATTTGGCTTAAAATTAAGGAACATAGCTTAAAACCATTCCCTTAAAAAACAGACTTGATGAGTTATTGCCAGTAATTACTAGAGGAAGCTCACAGTGCCAATATCCTACATGGCAGGAACTCAAGTTTAGTAATCACCGGGAAGCTGCTATCATTATCATGAGTCTTACAGAGGATAGCATCTCATTCACAGGAACCAGGTAGTTTTGCACAGTAACCCTGAGCAGCGCTACTAGTGAATTTTTACTTTTAATTTGAAATGCTGGACTCATATATGGCGATCCCTGTCAGGCTAAGTGAAAGAAGACTACTTTGGAGAAAAGAAGGGGCCAGACACCCAGCTACACAACCAGCAAACACAGTGAGAGGAAAATACGATACACAGAAGTGGAAAAAGCCCAGAGGCAAAAAGGTAGATGGGAGTAATTTAAATTAAGAAAAAACTGGCTAGAAACAAGCCTAGCTCAGGCCAGGCATTTGTAATTAAGAATTAAGCCTCTGTATGTGATTTACTTGGAATCTGTGTGGAGGGCCCCCAAGAGTAAAAACGAACAACCAGAGGCATATTTCTATATATTTCTCGGGGCATTGCCTACTTCCAGAAATTTACAAAGTATGATGCATTGCTTATTCTATCAAGGTGTGGAGGATATTTTGAAATCTTTTATAGGTGTCAAAATCACTATCTCCCTACGTCTTAACTTTCCCATTTCTTGACTCTTTTGTCTGTTCAAATGGGTTCCACTGGGACTGTCCCTGCCCAACATCCGATAAGTATTTCTCCACTAGCGTAATTCTATTCAATACTTTTCTGCCTTTATGACCAGTTTAGTTATTCTTATCATTATATTGTGCTAAAGCACATGGTATAGGCAGGTATAAAATGAGATAATTTATCTAGGCTGATGTTTTTAGAGGGCCACAGTCCGTTTATGGCATGAAAGGCCTGGCTGCAGGAGCAGATCTGCTGCTGGCATTTGGTGCATGGCAAAGGTTCTTCATATGGGCAGGCAAGAAACAGAGAAAGCAAACTAGAGCCAGAATCTGGTAAACTCTTCAAAGGGCCCACACTCCCTACAATCAAGTCCCACTTTCTAAAGGCTCCAACAAGTTCCAAAATAGTTCCACCAGCTAGAGACAATATTCAAAACCAGAGCCTGTGTGGGACCTTTCAGATACATAGACACAACCATGTCAAGGGCCAATGCCATAGCACCATGGGGAGTGGCTCAGAAGACCAGCAATGACTTCTTCTGGTCTGGGTGCAAATAGACAATCAAACCCCTAATTCTACTACTCCACAAGAGTCAAGATTTCTTCCCCCTCTCACTCCCTGTACCCTGTCCACTCCGACTCCCTGCCTGAACAATTTCATTCTTCAAGTTTGTAGCTCAGCTTTTATGTGTAAATAGGTTTTTGTTAAAAAAAAATAGTTCTTAAATTAGTATTCTTTGAGACATGTTTTCTTTGGTTGGTTTCTAGTAGAAGTTCTGCTTAAAACAACCTTTTTCTCTTCAACTGTTTCTCCTTAAAATTTTGAACTATTTGAGCCATCAGGTTAGAGTGCTTCTAAGTTCCAATGGTTAAACAGGCTGATGCCAATTTGAGTACTTTATAAAATCAATTTCATTTCTTTACTCAATGAATGAGGATTTTTAGGCTAACCATCATCTTGTTTGTTGTCACTTTTGGAAACACTACCAGTTCTCTCTCTCTCTCTCTCTCTCTCTCTCTCTCTCTCTCTCTCTCTCCCTCTAGTTTTTAAATTCCATAGTTTTGATCAGGAATGGCTTATAGTAAAAAAAAAAACTAGAGAGAACATAAAGTTGGGTCTGGAAGAGGTGGGGAGGAACTGAGAGGAGTCATAGGAGGGAAACATGATCAAAATGAATTGTATGAAAAAAGTTAACTAGTCTCCCACCTCCACTGCCACCACTGTCATGCCTGTTAGTCACCTGAAACTACTATTTCCTGAAACAACTTTAACTCTTACTGTATGTAAGGTATTCTGCTATTTTGTGTTCCATTATATTCCTGATTTCTTTCTAAAGCTATTTTTATTAATTCTTTGAAAATTACAATGTATTTTGATCATACTCATTTTTTTACTTCTTGTTTTCTTAAATGCCAGAGGAGACCCATTAAACTGATTTTATAATCTGCTAATAGGTGTGGATTATTAGTTTGAGATGTGCTACATTTCATTTATGCTGTGGAATATTTGTTTAATGATGTAAAGATATGTTGCATTCTTTTTATCTTACATTTGTTTAACCTGAAACTGTTTTACTTTGTCTGTCTAAAACACCTGATTGGTCTAACCAAAGAGCTGAATGGCCAATAGCTAGCCAGGAGAAAGGATAGAGGGGCTTAGCAGGTAGAGAGAATAAAGAGGGGGGAGAAATCTGGGAAAAGAGATAGAGGAGCAAGAGAAGATGGAGGACAACACAAAGGGCCAGCTACCCAGCGACACATAAGTCACGAAGCACGCGAAGTAAAGAAACGCATGCAGAAATAGAGACAGATAAAAGCCCAGAGGCAAATGAAGGCCGGATAACTTAAATGAAAGAAAAAGCTTGGCTAGAAATAAATGTTGAGGCCAAGCATTCATAAGTAATAAAAGCATCCATGTGTATTTATTTGGGATCTAGGTGGTGTGCTCCTCCAAGAGTAAAAAAATAAAACAACTACACAACCAATAGATTATTCATAATGTTGAAAACATTGCAGTTAAGCAATTTCCTTTTTTTTATCTAAATACATTGTAATTCAACTGTTGACATTAGAATTTGCACTTTTTAAGTTATTCTTTTTTAATTGACATTAGGGAATTCTAACCCAACCCATTTGATAGACCACTGCAGGCTTGATGATAGTTTCAGATTATCAGATCACCTGATTCTCACTGGGCCCTGTTACTTACCAGTTTTCATCTGAAAGGTGGAACTATGACCTTATTATTTTATATTAAATAAAATAAACAAGTGAGAAGTGTAATTTTATTAGATGGTGAATGAAGTTAATTATCAATATAACCACAATATTTATAATCAATGTTTTCAACGTGATGATATATGCAATTATTAGAAGTTATTTGTTTTTCCAGTGAATGATTTTAGGCCCAAAGTTAAGGCACATAAACATTGATTAAAATCAGTATTTAACACAGTGATGTGTAGCACAGCATTCTTCGAGCTTCCATCATGCTGACTCAGTCTTCCCCTGAAATGTAGTAGAAAATTTCGAGACTATGGAGCTTGGCCTCTGTTATTGCAGCATCCTTATATTTTCATGTTTAAATTTTATTTCACTTTAACTAGAGAGGAGAAATATTAATGCATTCACCTTTTGTTAATTTTATTAATTTATTTTGGGTAGTACACACGTAAGCTTGGGGCATGCATGGAAACAAAGGAAGATGGTTTCCTACATGTGGGTACATGGTATCAGATCACCAGGCTTAGAAGCAAGTGCCTTGACTCCTGAATCATCCCCTCATCCATCTATCATATTTATTTTTATGTATTGATCTGACAGTTATGGGCAATTAAAGATAGTAAAAAACAAACTTAATTAGATTAGTCAGTGATGTGACTAATATTATACTATTACACTGAGGTTTGTCAACATTAGCTCATGTTTTGATTAAAAAGAAAGGTAATTAGTATGGGATAAATGGATTTATAATGTGCAGAACGGAGAGTACCTGGAACTGTCAATTTTGGCTCGGTTTTCTGAGCTAAGCCTTCATCAGTGTCTTAGTTAAGGTTTCTATTGCCTTGAAGTGGACACCATGGCCACGGCAACTCTTATATCGGCAAACATTTAATTGGGGTGGTTTATAGTTTGAGGTTAAGTCATTATCACCACCATGGTAGGGGAGCATGGTGCTGTGCACGCAGACATGGAGCTGAAGAAGCAGCAAAGAGCAGCAAGGAAATGGACTGTGACACTGAATGAACTTAAACAAACAGGACCACAAAGCCCCCACAGTGACACACTTCCTCCAACAAGGCCGTTTCTACTTTATCAAAGCCACACCTCCCAATAGTGCTACTTTCTATGTAGATGAGGCTAATTTACATTCAAACTACCACAATTATTCATGTATTTCATGTCAAAGAAATATAATTAATATAAGCATATTATGTGTAAGCATAACATGGTTTTAACAAAAGATAACCAGTAATCCAAGATTAATATGCCTTTAGGAATTGCGGAATGGATATATATGATATATAATCCAGAGGATGTTTATCTGGTTGTTGTCTAGTATGAGACAAGGTGGCTTGAAAGAGAGCTGGACAGGGAAAAATGTTGCTGGAGGTTCACTTCAGATGGTAGTACATGAATTCCGATAGTTAGAAGGGGCTGCACCAAAGGTAGAAGACTATTAGCACAGACTCGCTTTCAACTTCTCAGGTCAGTTACTTGTTGAAAAAGAAAACTGTGGGCTTAAACATGTTGCTTGAAAAAGAGACACAGAGTGTTTTATGGTTTCCCAAGCTAAATAACAGTCTAAAGATAATCACTAAAAATAGATCTTTCCTGATTCTAAAAGAATATCATGCTTAAAAAAATCATTTAGAAAATGTAAAAAGTAATTGATAATAAAAGACAAAAATATAAAACGGTGAAGAATTGAACTCATAAAGCAATGATTATTAGTAATTCATGTTTATGCCCAAATACATACACACAATTCTTGTGCTGTATGCGTACACACACACACACACACACAGAGACACACACACACTAGGACACTCTTGATACATTTTTCATTTCATGCTTCACTTATAAGGACAATTTGGGGAATTCCTTAGATTCCAAAAAGAAAATAATTCTGCCATGCATTTAGTGTTTGTATAGAATTCCATTCTGTGGACATAATATGCTGAATGAGTTTCCCCCAGTCAGCCAAGCAGAAACCGCATTATAGATTTGATGCAGGAGAGATTGATGTTAACATTTGCCATAAAGATATAAAGTTAGAAAATTAGACCTGGTGTTCATACTTCAGTTAGTTAGTTATTAGCTTGTAACAACTTCATTCCTAAACTTTGCATTGAGATATGGGGAATAAAACTTACTTAAAACCAATACATATACAAATTCTGCAAACTATTAGTGTCAGAGGTACCTTTTCAGCTAGTTCTCTGGTCAGAGTCCTTCATCTGTGCTTGAGATATGTTGGTTTTGCCTTCATCTCGGCTGGGCGCCCGCACACATTCAACTACCGGGAAATGGGCTAGACACTGATGCACACAGTTAACTTCAGTTCTCAATAAAGTATTCTTCTGTTTCTTCTCACAGGGTCAGAGACAGTGAGCAGAAAGACATGAGTTTTCTGAAGGCCTTAGCTTGGTAATCCCACAATGTCACTTTCATTGGCATTCAGTGAGTTAGTAAGGAACAAAGCCAGCCAGATTCAAAGAAAGAAAAAAATAGATTTCACTTTTTGTGGAAATGACTTTATCATCACCATGAAAACACAAGCAGCATGAAAGCAAATGGGGGTATGATTTGGGAGGCAGAAGGGAACCCATAACCACAGGTAAAGGGGGATACAGAGGACAGGAAAGGAGAGAGAATGAGGGAAAAGTAAGACGATATATACATATAAAAACGAAGAATGAACTCCATTATTTTGTGTGCCAACTCTTGAAATTGTTTTTAAATGACACAGAGAGGAATAATTTTCTAGTTTTGCAAACAGTGGCCACAGTGTGTATTGCCTAGCTTTTAACAGAAAAGTTACCACTACAGAGCTGGGGCCCACGAGGCTGTATTAGCTACAGCCTAGTGCAATCTGTGCTGTGGCTACTCCTAGAGGCACTGGTAGTGCTGAGTGGGAGCTAGGGATCTAAAGGCTTCACTGTTGTTAAAGCTGATAGATGTTGCTGAGAATAAAGACTTCCTGTAGTCTTTCATGTTGCTTCTGCTGGAAGGACCCCAGCGATGGGAGAAAAGGCTTCTCGTTTTCCCTCACTATAGTCGTCTAACAAAGCTTCTCATTGGCAAACCTAACAGGAAACCAGCTGGGAAGAGAGTCAGAAAAATGTAATTTGTAGGTCTCTTTTACATGGCAGATGCCTGGTCTCTAACAAGTCAGTGTAAGCTTTTTATGTTGAAAACATGTATTCAACTTTGGAATTCAGTGCTATTTAGATCAACTAAGAAGAAATGAAGTCAGAGGGCTTAGTTAGATTTGTCTTCAGTGACAGTTCCTTCATCTTTGTTTTTTACTAAATGTGTATTCAGAAATGGATTAATTTTAGCTTGGTTCAGTTTAAGAGGCTAGGTCTGTAAACATTGTGGCCTTCAATTTTTTGACAGAACAAAGCTGTTGACAACATAGGAGGGAAAAGGCAGGGAGAGAAGTTAATGGTTCTGAGGCTGTTTGCCTTCTGTCCCTTTTGCAGTGGTCCCTAGCTTGTTTATCAACTAATTGTCCTCTTTTCCGCAAGACTCTGGATTTAGTAAATGAAACTTGTGGATGCAAGGGAAATTCCTCAGTCCTCACTGGGTAAAATCTTAGATTTATTTTTTGAAATCCTGAATCACAGATCACAATTTGTTAGCAAGGCTGTCTACAAAATATTTTAATTTACTTATTAGTTATGTTACTTAAGATAAGTATATATTTATCTCTGCATTTAAATAGTTTATTTGGGGGGGGATCTAAGTTTTAATTAGACTTTAATTAGAGACTCCAAGTAAAGCTTCAAAATTGGAATGATGAGCTGGTTTGGGTTTTCGATGCTTTTCATCTGTAAATATCTCGGTCTGTATAAACTCATCAAATTATCTTTGAGGGCTGTTAGAATTTTTGACTTAAGAGTACTATAACGGGCTTTTTTTCAAGGTATTTTTCAGCTATGACTTCGATTAGAAGCCCTTCGAGTCCCTCCAGAGAGGTGCAGGAATCAGTCTGCAAATCTCCTCAAGGTAAAGGAGGAATCTCTTTTGTCAAGACAAATTTAATTTCACACAGAAAGAAAATCACCCTCAGTCGCTTAGTATTAGATCCACCTGAAGGGCTTTAAAGCCTCCTGAGCCTTCAATTCATTCGAGATAACTGAGACCTAGCCTGGACCAGGCAGGGACATTCACTGCTTCCCTTTTCAGGTTTGCAGGTGGGACAACTGAGCAGCACTCATTGAGAAGCACTGCATAAGTCTCCCTTTCTTTGACACTATTTATTATGAGATTGGTTATTTTCTTTATATTTCAGTTTTTTGTTTGTATAATGGGACTCTTATTGACCTGCAAACCATGTCTAATTCATTGCAGGTAATAATTATACTAGCTGCAACTAATCTTGATAGGGCTTTGCCAAGTCAGCTGACTTCTATTATTTTAGCCTTCTTTACGGAATGTATTTTTAACAATGTCCACATGGAGTTAGCCTAAGTGATGCTGTTGCTTCCTATTGTACTCTTCCTGGGAAGAAGATTAAATTCTCTGGTAGAATCTATACTATGAGTCCCTCTTTGAATTAGCCGAGGAAACGAGGTAGTGTGTATATTATTTTTATTCTGTAACAAACTGTTACAAAAGCCATTCTTTTAAAATTATGCCATTCATTAGTTTTTGTTTTCTCGCTAAACTGCGAACCACTACAATTCCACAACACTTTCGCCATCTAAATATCAAAGCAAGCACCCAACCCATCAATAGTTACTTATTCCTTATTTCTGTCCCCTACCAACCACTCAGGTCTTTTTTCTCCATGGGTTTGTTTATTTTAGACGTGGCTCATTCTTTGGTGTGATTTTGGGTGTTCTTCCACTCTGCCTACTTTGGAAGTTATCACTTGGAAGCCTGTACAGCAGCACTGATGGACAGTTTTCGTATATATGAACGAGGGCATCATTTGTCAGGCGATTCACTCATCACCAGCATGAACTGGCGTTCACATCCCACACTGGTTTTCACACTGCCTTGTGCCTTGCCTCTCTTGGGTACTCTAGGTTGGAATTCTATTGTGTGTTTCTGCAGCCCACTTTTTGGAGGAATTAACAAGTTGCTTTCCTCTTTGTGTTGCTGTAGTGTGGCTTCACAGGATTGAGTGTTCCCTAGGAGAGGCAAGGGATTCTCTGGTAGTTTATTTAATCATTTGGGTTTTTTTTTTATTTTTTTTTTATTAAACATCTTGTATATAAGAATGTTGTTACATCTTGTGATCTAGTTTTGTATTTCAGATGTGGGAAAATCTCAAAGCATTTGAGTTCAAAGGAGTCTCAAATTCAGCGAAGAAAAAGGATTTTGGGGGTTTGAACCCGTTCATTATCTTCCAGCTGTCTCTCTGGATATCACAGTCTGTTCCTGGCACAAACAGGTGCTATACCAAGATATGACTTGATGTCAAACGCAGGAACACACTACACAATCTTTATGTAGTCAGGGACAGGCCCCTGCTTTAAATATTAATGTTGGGGTGGTAAAGGTGTTTTTGACTCTCCGCCCCAGCCTCTAGGTTCTTGGGTTCACTCGGTCCATGAACCATTGCAGCCTCCAGCTTAGCTGGGGATCTGTGCTCAAGCTGGAGTGAGGTAGGGCCATCCTGAGCCTCCAATCAGTCACCAGTCGGCCTGCTCCTTCTGCCCAAGTCCCGCAGGTGCGCGCAACACGCGCCTCTCCCAGCCTGCGCGCGCCTGCTGGGGAGCTTGGGCAGCAAGCGCCCCGCGCTCCCGCCTCCCCTTAAGCTCCCGCCCCCCCCTCGCCCGCGCACTGGCTCCGCCGCCCGCCGCCACTGCCGCCGCCGGAGCTCAGTAGTATGGCATCGAGGAGAATGAGACCAAACCTGGTGATAACCTGGTCTCAAAACCTCTCGCCATCATCTACTCCTTGGTTTCTTGGGTGAGTGCTCAAGCCTGGCTGTTGATGGGCTACAGTCCAGCAGACCATGGTGATGCTCTTAGAAAGAAAGGTGGAAGGAAAACCCAAACCCGAAAGCCAATCTTAGACGGTGGGTAAGGAGACAGGCGCAGGTCCTGAGCCGGGGCTGCGGGAAGGTAGGGTGCAGGTCTGGGCTGCTTCGACCCCCATTTTGTCTGACGAAACTGTAGTGAGCTATGTGGTGGGGTGGTTGCAGATTTTTGACTCCTTCCAATATATATATATATATATTTTAATGCATTGATTTCTTAAGCTCCCAGGACAGGGCTCATTCCTTGGGGAAAGTTGGGGATTTGTCTGTTTTCTGTTTGGATTTTACTACAGCTAGCCTTGGGAGGGCCTGTTGGATCTAACTGTGGCGGGGTTGGGAGCGGGCGCAGGACAGTGGGGTTTGATCCTGATTCCGACTCAGTCCACCCGGTGGGGCTGCGTGGGAGACAGTCGCCGGCAGCCTTCTGGCCTGCCTGGAAGGACCCTCAAGCACCACCTGATAGGCGCTCTCCACCGCGTGGAGGCGCATGGAGAGGGTTTAATAAGCAAGTTATCTATCTTTGAGCGTACTCAGTGAGTTGGTCTTAAGGAAATTCCCTTTCAATTAGTTCACCCTTTACTGTTTCATCTGGTCATTGTGTTTACTGTGTGAAGTCCAATCTACAGTACTCTAAGAGGAGGACCCCTACTACCTGGTGGCTGTACAAGCTTCCCAACTCTGTTCCCCACTCCAATTGGTACTGCTACTAGTCCTTGAGCTTCAATGCAGAAAGGTGACGTCAGCCCTTGCGCCCCTCAAGCCGGCGATGGCTGCTTGTGCACCTCGTTGAGGGATGCCTGTGCGCAGGAAGAGGGATAAGGGAGGAGGGGGCCCGTTATGCCTTACCTTCATCTCAATGCATATATAAATTATGAAACTACGACGTTGACACTGCAGTGATTATTTCTCCAGAGGTGGGTGGCACCTAAAGACCATTCCCAGTTCTTTCACCACATAGATGCCCCCTCTCTGTTCCCCTTCCTTGTACCTCAAGCCACAGCCACCCTGCAAAGGAATGAATTTCTCCCCCCATAATCTGGGTATTCTGGCTTCCAATATAGTCATTTTTGGTGCTATAAAGCCGTTTAAAAAATCTTTCTTACTTTGGGTTTTTTTTCTTTATCTTTTCCAATCCAATATTAGCCCTGTTTTTTATTCAAATGTGGAGTACAGTATTGAATGAGGCACTGATACTCGGACTGATGGTAAACTGAATTGTTTGCAGAAACCAAGACAAGAGCTGAGATTTTTACATATTAAAAAATGTGTCTAGGCTTTCGTTGCGACTGATGTTGGTGATACTTCAGGTCTGGGGTGCCATGCAGTGTGGCAACAACGCAAACCAGGGCTCTGCAATGACACAGAGTAGTGATGATCGAGACAGCCCACCACATAAGAGAAACATGGGAGTTGATTTTTTTTAGACTGGATTCAACACAGGTTGAATCATCTCAGTAGTGGGACTGTGGGGTTAGCCATACATTCAAGGATCTGCTATGTATGCCTGAAAAAAAGACTTGCTATGAATATCCAACTTCGCAGCAGCTGTTAATGGGAACTGGTTTAGACCTTTTATACATTCATCGTTGTTTTGCCCTTTGTTGTATACACTTCCTATTTGTTGCTGGAGAAATATGAGTGATTATGTTAGGGTCTGAAAAAGAAGGCTTATGGTTGATGAGGAAAGAGGGTTGTTTTTGAGAGGCTCTTAAAGCCTGTAAAGGAGGTTGCTCCAGGCTCCTGATTTTCATATGGATTATTTAACTCTTTTTGCTTGACAGCCTCCCCTCCCTGCTGCTGCTCATGAACCCAATTGCCTCAAGTCTCCTAAAACATTTGAAATGATTTCATTGTGTTCTATGTCCCTGAAAGTTCCTCATGCTGCGCATAATATTAAAGATTTTATGTTTAAGTATTTACACAAAGTATTTTCAGTAGTTTAAATAAGATTTAATGACCATTTCACACATTTCATACTTTACAATAAAAAGAAGGAGCTTCCTTTAGACAATAGGACATATTAAAGATGTTTTTTTAATAAGCCATAGTTCAACTGCTGAGTATTTTTGATGTACCTTGAATGTTGTTTCTAAACAGAAGTTGCTCTAGCTGACATAATTCATAAAGATGTATCATTTAAAGAAAAGATATTAAGATATAAATAGTGTATTTTAGTTGTTTATATCATTTTAGTGTGTTCATGGACACAATCACCACTGCACTCCATTTTTGGTTGTTTCATCATTGAAATAACGATAAGAAACTGTTCAGTCCTTTTTAAGATCCTGTTTTCTTCTCTCTATTGTCCCCTCCTGGTGCCAGCTGTAGGAAACCACAACTCTACTTTCATTTGCTCTAGATTTTACTGTTCTGAGCATTTCATATACGAAATCACAGAAATGCCTCTTTGTGACTGATTGGTTTCATTTAGCATGAGATCTTATGATCTGTCATGTTGTTAGCATGTGTCAGAGACTTCATTTGGTTTATGGTAAAATAGGATTCCATTTTGTGAATATACTATAGTTCATCGTTGATGGATAGTTGAGCATTTTGACTGTTATGGATGATGAGGTTATAATGAATCATGTGCTATTCGTTTGGGTATGTGTCTCTGTGTCTCTGTCTCTGTGAGTGCCTATATTTTCATTTTTCTTGGCTATATATCTGGGGGTCTTATGAAATTACTAGGTCAAATAATTCTATAGTTAATTGTTGGAAGAATGGTCATACTGTTTCAGAGAAAGTGTTGCAATTTTAATTAATTAATTTATTTATTAAAGATTTCTGTTTTTCCCATCACTGCCTCCCATTTCCTCTCCCTCCAATCAAGTCTCTCCTCAAGTCAGCCCAAAGAGCAATCAGGGTCTCCTGCTCCGTGGGAAGTCAAGGACCACCCACCTCCATCCAGGTCTAGTAAGGTGAGTATCTGAACTGCCCAGGCTCCACAAAGCCAATACATGCAGTAGGATCAAAAACCCATTGCCATTTTTATATTCCCTTCAACAGTTAGAGTTCATTTTTTTATGCTGGAATGTATTATC